>JAHZMX010006544.1:0-28518 GCA_027743895.1 Seira musarum | reverse complement strand
GGCTTGCTCATTTAAAATGTATTAGGCCATTTTTGGGCGACACAACTTGCTCCGTAATAATGATTATTCCGTAATATCCATTTCCGTAATATCAAGCTTCGACTGTATTAATATGGATGTGAAATGCTTTCTTCCTCATTCGAGACACGATTTTGCCGGTCGAATCTCATTCTACTATGTGCGTAGGAGTGTTAGATAAGTACAGCATTATCATGCACTTTTAAAAAGTACACTCAAGGATCACGTAAAAACATTTGTTTGTTCTATTCTTTAAAACCGGCAATACAAATAAAATTATAAAAGGCTGAGTAATCGCCTCTCAAACTCCATTTGCGAATCCAAAATATTTTCATGTTGATAACATGATAAGGTTGAAGCTCGTGACTATGACTATGTAGTTGACTCACACAAAGTATTCTCTCCTCGTGTATAACTTAAATACTGTAGATGGTAAAAAAATATCGAAATTGTTATGTATCAAGGCCGAAAGCTCTTGATGACATGAATTATACACTATGTACTACTTAATACCTGTTAATGTATCAATAACTTTCCATTCGCATTCTCTCTTGTTGCAAAAATTGTCTGCCACACTATCAGTTCATTTCAATATTTGAAAAAAAACAGTCTTGAAAGAGTTCTCCAACAAAAATTATGGCGGAAGCTTAGTTATGCGCCATGCATTATGGATGATATCAGACGATTCAGAAGTGCAATATTCCACCCACTATTTGAAAAAATGTTTACTATCGGACATGGCATTTCCCTTTTGTATGTCTGTAAAGCAGGTTAAATTTTGCCATGAAAACTTCCTCGCGCAATTCTTGTCTGCAATTGGACTGCGAACTTTGGCAAACATTTGAAGACTTTGTTTTAGTTGGGCTTAATTACAGGTGAAGCCAAAAACGCTTGCTCACTTAGAGTCCTTATCGTGGCAGAAAATATTTGTGTGTAATTGACAATGAGACAAGAAAAGGATTTGCATTCCTCGTTTCATAAAAGAAGAACGCAAGCGCGTGATAAGTGATAATTGATAATGAAGAGCTAACAAAGGCTTGCCTTGTCTTATATTTATTTTGATATGCATGATTCATCACATATCGTCTGTGGTGATGTGCCTAAATGTATTTGCGTGGTTCAAACAATTTTTGTACCCGATTACTTATGGGTTGACATAATAAAAGACTAACGATTAGCGCTGACACATATGTAGAAAATTTATTGCAAAGAAGATATAAGTACTTTTGTGATCCATCTGACGACGACGACAATATCTGAGATAACCACATGCCTCGAACCAGTCATCCTCCGGTGAAATGTGGTTTCAGTTTTGCTCGTATGGATATGCAGGATGATATGACATGGACAATGATTGTCTCATTGGTGAGCGTGCGGTACAGGGAATAGTGGGGTGCGTCAATCGCAGACGAAATAGTGGCCGCGCATTGTTTTGACTAGATTGATTGTAAGAATTGATTTTTGCATAAATGAGGCATCAGTTTAGCTTTCTTTCTAAACAGTTCTCAAATTCAAAACGATGAAAGTTGTCACTTTTCGAAGTGAACAAATTTTCATAAAAAATCAAGTAAACTGCCTGAATCTTTTTTTATTCTCACTTGTCATTTACTTTACATGATTACCTTGATATATATATATTTATAAAAATCTCCAGATATTTCCACAGCCTGATGCGTGAAGGATAGAAATAAAGCGGCACTGGAGAAACCATGGGAAGCTTTATAGGGCATGTGGTCCCGGGGACGTTTTTCTTTCTCTTTTCGCTCTGGTGGCTGTACAATATCTTGTACAGGTAAGAAATGCTTTATCTTCAAAAGTAAGTGCATCATAAATTCTCGCATAATATCTTTTTTCAACATGCTGGCAAAATATCTAAAGTAATACCTACACATTTTCATTGAAGATATATTATGTAATTTTTTAAACGACAAAAAATGACGCTGCTTTATCGATGGTGATCTTGATTAGTCTTTTCTTAAAATTCTGTAGATATTTCTATTCGAAACGGTTCCGGCCAAAGGGATATCGAAACACAGCAACATTTCCGTGTCCATGTAATCGAAATGCACCTATAGAGCCCATCTTAAAAATTATTTCAGCTTTCGTTGGAATCTTAGGTCAGTAATAAATTGATAACACATTCACTTTTTGTTAACAAACTTATACTAAAAGTTTCTTTGGAAATGTGTAGGAGAGTTTTGTACTGGTTTTGATAACGGCCAATGGACCCATTGGGGCAATGCGCAACACATCACCATGTTTTTCTTTTTTGGTCTCACTGGGGTTGTGGATCTAACGATTCATAAAAAGTGGGATGTCCCTCCACAATTGGATTACGTTATGGCTGCCCTAGCATTCGGTGTCGAAGGATTTCTGTTCTATTACCACCTTCATGGACGTTCACACATGGATATCATGGTTAGTTTTTTTTTTGCAGTTTGGTAACGGTAGCTGTGTGAGGATTTGAGGAGAGAAATAAAATGGCTAAAGTGAAAATTTGTGCTAAACAAACAGGTACACATGTTCCTAGTCTATACGATTGCGGCCTGTATGATTTCGGTTTTGGTGGAAATGATGCAACCAACGAATGTATTACCTGCATTGTGCCGGACGTTTTTTACATTTCTACAGGGTACTTGGTTCTATCAAGTAGGGTTTATCTTATATCCGCCGATTGGAGAAAAATGGGACCAAGAAAATCACACTCAGGTACAACTTATAAGGAGGCCACGACTGGAAGCACAAGAATATTATGCGACGACACTATTGTTAACCAAAACTTAATTTCCGGTCCACTCTTGGTTTCGTTTAATAATGGCTCTTTTATTGTTTGCAGATGATGATTGTCACGTTGATCTTTGCGTGGCACATTGCTGCCGCATTAGCCACCATGTTCGGGATGGGAGTCATTATCTGGCTTCGTGTCCAAAATCTACCGGGTTCTACAACGATGTATCAAATGGTTGACACAAATGAGCCTCCGCACACACCAGAGAAGGGATACAAAAACGGTCATATACCATCTTACGACAAGTCTAACTCGTCCATCAATCAAATCCTAGATTCAGAAAGTGAAGATATCTAAATAGTTCGAGCATCTGTATATGTGTCGTGTTGTAGCCACTTGTTTTTTTAATTCACAAAATAGCATTATTATTTTCGATGAAGAGTTTTCAGACAGAGAGCTATGCTATAATTAAATTTGTAATTTTAAAGGAATTACAAATATTAACTTTTTCAGATGTAATGTACTATTTTTTATCCATTGTATAAGGTAAATGGGATTGTACTTTTGTTATCATTAAGCTCCAGGTTTACTATTTAGCTGGATCTAGTCTAAAATGGTCTATTTATTCGGTAATAATATCTGTAAATAGGTATATATATCTTCAGACTTTCCTTTCCCAATAACGCAAGTACATTATGTACTTATTGTAGATTGTAGATTACAATTACAGCGCTTGCGCTTTCAAGTATATAAATTACTTAGTTTCTATGCAGCTGTCACCTGAAAATATGCTAATCATCACGACATGAACACAATCACCAATTAAGTTAATGAAAATCATATTCAACTATCAACGTAAGCTGAAACCGTAAGGTAAGGTAAAGAGAAAGAATAAAAATACGTCTAGTATTTCCGTCTACGACTTTTGATGTCCTTTGGGCAACAAAAGAAAGCTCTATGGGTAAATATGTGATTTCTGGAAAAGTATGTTTTTCTCTATGTGCTCGAACAAATTAAAATGCTAAGGTAAACTTTGATATGTGCACTCATTAAATACATTGGACTACATCACGTATCAAGCAAGAAGTGTTCGTACGAATTATGTACTATTACTAAAAGTAAGATGTAATCACCTAGATTTATACAAATCGATTTCAAAAGCACATGATATGATGGCGTAAAATAATGAAATAGTAAACAAAATGAATAGAAAAATTAGAAGTTTAGAAGTACAAGAAAAATGTTTTGAAAGCATTTCGGTCAAAGTCCAAATCCACATTTTTCCTACGAAATACAATGATGGTGACTGGAGACCACGATCGAATTGATACGAAGGATGTATTGATGGCAAAAAATTGTAAACTGTGCAAGAATTTGTGTTCGTAGCGTATGAACTTACCACAACAATGGATTATGATGATGATGAATGATTTTCTTTATGTGCATGTAACATTAAATATTTCCAGGCTTTTCCTAGTATCCGTCTAAAAATACAGCAGTGCTTTTTTCTCTTATCATTACTATTAGTGTGATAGTCAAATGGTTTAGGTCCTATGTACGCGTACGCAATAAATTGATTGCTATTAATGTAGTTCGCATTTTGAATGTATGACTTGTACTGCCTATGTTGTATTCATGCAATTAACTAACAACATATCTCTGTGACATCGATCGTATTGAACTAGGTACTTCAAAATCAAAATGTAAAATTAAGTTATAATAATAAATAAATGAGGCCATACATGGTCACCATCATCTAAACTAAACCATAATCTTCAGTTTAACAATTGTGCGCATTGTTGCTGCTGTTTGAAAAGGGCACGAACAGCAAAGCATATTCACTTCAAATTTCTAGACTTTTCCATTTCCTTTCCACAAGACGAATCAACTTTGGACTTTGGACCTTGGAAAATTCTTCTTTTCAGCGATACATTCAGTGAAGACAAGACAAGGTTCATGTTCAACTGCCACCTGCATTAATTCTCAAATACCGCTTATTCTGATTTAGAGCACGGGTCTCAAATACAACGCGGGCGTTTATGGACTAAATGATGATGATGAGCATTACTACCTAATTCATACTGTGGCACATCCAAGTCCTGACATTAATTTTGTTTGACACGGAGAAAATATTAATTCATTGCCCTTGGTTCAGGTGTCCCTTGGAAGTAAAAACTTGCTGTACAATATACAAAAAATCTCCAAACCAATATTTCATTTTTCTAAACGACTAGAATGCGGGGGGTCGAGGAGGAGAAAAGGAGTAGAACGAATGGCGTTATATACCAGAATATACGGTATGTGCATTGGAGCAGACGGATGCAATACGAACGATGTATCCAGCAACCCATGTTGTACCTTAAACATGAATGTGGAAGGAAGAAATGTCATCGCTTACCTTCCTTCTCTACGAATCACATAACTTTTGATGAAATAGAATGGTGCAAAGGAAAGAGAGGAAAGGTGAAAGAAGGAAAGGAAAAAGATGAAGATGATACATTTCATGCGTTTTTGACATTCATCCGAAGCATCTCGAATCTCAATTATGCGATTGCTGGAAGATTCGATAACTGAGAGACGGTAATGTAGAGGTGTTGCATTTGTCTGCAACGTGTTTAATAATTCCTGGAAACAACATCGATAGAAGTCGATGTCTTCAAAGACAAAAGAAAAAAACATTCAAATCGAACCTGATATTTTGATTCGAATAAAAATATGCGAATGAGCCTGCGCAATGCACAGGACCTGCAGAATCGGAGGGGTATAAAAGGGGAGCCGAAACGCGTTTCAAGCCATTCACTTGCCAGCTTCCAGCGCGAAAGCTTTCCAGCTTATATAAGTAGTCGGGGAACGTTGTCAAGCAGTGTCTGTTGACACTCAAAATTTCCGTTCGGGAACTTCCCAAGTTTTCCGTAATGGTAGACTTTGGGAAATTTTGAGTTTTTCGGCGAGGAAAAACTTAGAAATTCCGGAAACATTTCGGTTTGCTTTAAATGAAGCTGCGGGAAACCGCCAAGAAATTTGGCAAACGTTTGGTGAAGGCTTTTCGACAGGCTGCGAAAGTAACGGTAAGATTTATTCTCTGAGGGGGAGAGGGCACATATTGTATGATTAATTAGACTCTAACTTGTACAAAAATAAGAAAACTGTATTTGTTTCGTTCTTTTCCTTATTTAGTTGTTCAAGATGAGTCGACAAGCAGAAAGAGGTGGAAGAGGAGGACCTGATAGGGGTGGATCAACCAGAGGCATGGGGAGGCCGAACCGTGGCGGTGGGCCAGGGCAAGGTGGACGCCCACCACCCCCAAGACCTGTCGAAACCCGTCTTGCTGATCTTTGCTTGGATGGCGACTCTGTTCACGTCATTACTAACCACTTCAACCTTCGATGGACCGAAGGAGGTAACGCCGGGGAGAGTAACCAGTTCATTGTACATCAATATCACGTTGAATTTTCTCCGAAAGACGTCTCGGCCCATATCAAGCGACACTTAGTCGACAAGGCGAAGGATTTATTCAAGGCCCAGTACCTCTTTGACGGCGATGCACAACTATATTGTCCCAACAAGTTTACCACCTCTGAAATCAAAGTCACTTCGGATACCCCAGAGAATCAGAAGGATGCTGTAAAATACGAATACGTTATTGCGTACACAAAATCCATTCCTCATCCCGATCCTGTGTACCAGCAAATCTACAATTTAATCGTGAGGAAGTGCCTATTTGCCATGGGACTTGATGAGGTTGGACAAAACTTCTTTGACGCCAATGCCTCTATTGAGTATCCCGATCTTAAACTTGAATTATGGCCAGGTAAGGAAATTTTCGATTGTAAAAATAGTTAATATTTTAATCAACAATTAATAAGGTTATAAAAGTCTGATTCGATTTTCGATATGATTATTTTAGGGTATGTCACTTCCGTGAAGTCAAGTGAAACTGGGACCCTACTTGCTGTAGACGTCACCCACAAAGTCATCCGCACGACGAATTTGTTGGACATTATCCATGAGTTAGAGAACTCCTACGAGAATGAGAAACGATCAGGTTCCGCTTCTAAAACACTTGAGGACTATATTTTGGAGCGTATCCAAGGTTGCGCCGTGATTACGCCTTACAACAAGAAGACCTACATTGTGAACGGAATAAAGAAGGATTACCCCATTGTCGACTTCAAGTTTGAATGGAAGGAAGGGCAAGAAATTAGCCTTTTGGATTACTACAAAACCCGTTACAACGTAGAGATTCAGGACAAATCTCAACCTCTAATCATCTCTAGCGTCCGCTTCAAGAGAGGAGAAGGAGAGAAACGAGGAAGGGAACCGGTGGTGTTGATTCCCGAACTTTGCAATCTTGCTGGACTCTCTGATGAAATGCGGGCAAATATGACCGTCATGAAAAAACTAGCTGAACACCTTCACATGAAGCCAAGCGACAGAGTGAGCATGATTCAAGATTTTATGGACAAACTTGGCAAAAATGCAAAGGTGAGTAGTCGCGTCAATACTAATCATATAATTGATAACCGTTAATGATGTATTAACACAGTTCTGTATAATAAACCACTAATTCTTCCATTTCTCATTTTCATTTATTTTCCAGTGTAACGAAATTATCCGTGGCTGGGGTTTCCAACTAGAAACAAATCTCAAACCCTGCACAATTGGAACACTGCTTCCCCCTCAGAATGTGATTTTCGAGAATCGTCGAGGATTCAAGGCAGACGAGAAAGGCGACTGGACAAAAGCCCTGAGGTCCATGAAAATGATGGTGTGCGAACCACTTAAGAACTGGGTACTAGTTTGCGGGGGTCGGGACGAAGGCAAGGCCATGGAATTCGTTCAAACTATGCAAAAGGTGGCAAATCCATTGGGATTCCATGTTGCTCCACCGTCTTCAGTGTAAGTTGCTTAGTGTTACGCTTACTATCAAATGAGTAATTGAATTGTGAATATGGGAAACTAAAAAGGATTTTGTATTTTTGTTACTATTTCAGAGAGAAACTGACTGACACTAGAGTCTCAAGCTACTTGCGCAAATTGGAGGAAGTCGGCCAGAAGAAGAAGGGAGAGGTCCAAATGATCTTTTGCGTTCTTCCAGGAAGCAGCCCGACTGGGAACGCGGAAATTTACGGGGCGATCAAGAAACGACTCACTCAGGAATACGGGATCGTCTCTCAATGCTTGCTGTCCAAAAATTTGTACTCAAAGAGTGTAATGTCCATCGCTACCAAAGTCGTCGTTCAAATGAATACCAAACTTGGAGGCGAGCCATGGAGTGTGGAAATTCCGAAAGAATTCAAGGATCAAACTTTGGCTATTGGATTTGATTTCTACGGCAAAGCTGGAAAAACTGGAGCGGTTGTTGCGTCCTTAAATGCAGATCACTCAAGGTACTACAGCCTCGTTTTTCAGTATTCCGAGGGAAAGGCGTTGAAGGAGCAACTGGAATCATCCCTTGGACGTAAGTACAAGAAAATCCATTTCAACTTCAATTAATATACCTAAAAACGGGTATTTCATGCATTGTGACTATTTTGTTCGTGTTTTTAGAAATTCTTGACAAGTACATTTCCGTCAATTCTGGAAAGACACCAAACACGGTAATCTTTTACCGCAACAATGTGGACGAAGGCCAAATTACATGTGGAATTATGGAGGATGATGCGAGGAGCTTCAACAAGGCCATGCTTACTTGGTGTAACAAGAACAAGATGAAGGAGATCGATTTGATCTACGTCGCATTGGGAAGGCGTAATGTCACCAGACTTATGGCGCATCAGAAATGTTCGTGCGAGGCAGGAGTTAGTGCGGATAAAATCACTAATGCGCCGCCTGGAACAGTGGTCGACAAGGACATCATCGAGATTTCGTAAGTCGCATGAATAATTTGTTTTAATAGTTATATCTAGTTTAGACATCAAACTGCCTGCTCTACAGCTAACGTTAAATGCAATTGATTTAAATTTATCTTGGAATTTCAGGAAATATCGAGAGTTTTACATGGTCCCAACTGTTGCCCGACAAGGAACTGTTCGTGCCATTCACTACCGGCTTCTCCTGGAAACAGCTGCCTCCAAGATTCCGCTACCCTTGTTGGAGGCGTATACCTTTAAACTATGCCACCTTTACTACAACTGGTCAGGCACTGTGAATGCCCCCTCTGTGTGCCAGTACGCTGGGAAGCTGGTGAAGCAAGCATCTCAGTGCTTCGGAAACGGCAAGCCAAAGGAAAACTTGAACTATCTTCTCCATTACCTATGAGAATTTGCAAAATTTCTTTTTTAGTTTCTTTTATTCGATAGGTTAGAGTAATTTAATAATTTGAATGTAATTATGTGACAATTCTACAATTAAGATGAAAAAGTATTCTTGTTAAATGTAAAACCTTTATTCTCTCTTAATAATTAGACGTTGTTGTTGTGACATTATGAATTTTTTCCTCCATTTGTTAATGAATTTCAAATCCACCGAACCTAATTTTAAATGTAACGATTACGATGAAATGATTTGAATGAATGAAATAGTACCTTAGTTGTTAAGCAAATGAATTCAATTTATAAATGTAGTTAAGCAAGATTAGAAGTTGATTGACTAAACGTCAAAATAAAATGAACTTTGATATACTAAAATTGATCGTTTAACACTGTCCCTTTGCACATTAAAACTATAAATCACTGCCAGTTCTAAATCATCTTCGGCAATCCGTTTCATATTAATGTACTAACTGTAAGTTCAACTTTCAACTTGAGACCGGACGATTTGATGTGGGCACAATGACATCACAAAGCTCATAATCTTTTTTGCAGATTCCGCCAACAGCAACACAACGGTTACCTTCCCATTTTCAAGTTACCTTTATTTGTTAGGTGTAGGCGATAGGCGATGAAATCTGCATTGCAACTCGTATATGAGATTGACCATCAAAACGTGCGCAGTACTTGCTTACTTTAGGTATCCATTTTGCATTTTCTTCTTTGTTCTTGCATCTTTGACTTTGTTTTGTCTCGTCCCAACTTCTCAATGCATATCGAATTGGATGAAATCTAAAAATGGCAAAGAGGAAATTAGAGGTTGTCAGCAAAAAAAGAAGACTTTCTAGTTTCACATAAATGATTTATTTTTATTACTTTTAAAACTTGGAAAAAAAGTACAGACACACTGATAATTTTTATGCACATATGCTCCCCAGCTCCCCCATCAGACTTTCTAATTCTTGTTCAATCACAAAGAAAACGTTGATTGCAGAATAGATTATGTTATGAACTTCGTCTGAAATTATTTTTTATACTACTGCGCTCAATATTAATTATATCCGGGGACGTTAGAAAAGGACAAACCATACAGATTAAAACGACTGAAGATGTCGCATTGCCTGTACTATACATGATTACATGAATTCTTGCTTGGTGCGAAGTGCGAATTATAAGTCTCATAATCGAAATTACGTCCATTGTCATTTTCAGTACCTACAAGGTACAACGGCCTAGTCCTTTCTTTTTTTATAGTATTATGAGATGCAAATAAAGTGTCTGATGCCTCTTCACTCTAAGATAATGGTTTTTATGTTGTGAATTTTTGTAAATTAATAAAAATCGTTAAAGGAAAAAATGGACAAAGATACGAAACTATAACTTTACATTCATTTTTGAAAGAATAACATGTTAACGGCAGTGACGATAACAAATAAGCAGGGGGTTCATACTTTTTGAAAGTTTTCTATCAAGCAGGTATCATGAATCTCAGTCAGAAAGAATTCAACGCATGGGGACGTATCATGTAATATTAGCACATTATGCAAGGTTTGTTGTGCACATTATGACCGACAGGCGTCATTGTTACGTCTTCCACCCAAATACGCATATATAGTTGTAGGCAGCTCAAAAACGTGGAGGAGTTTTCGAGTCTTCTTCATAAAAAGTTTTTTGTACTACACGAAATGAATATTGGGTTTGATGCAACAGCTCAGGAGTCTTCATTCATTTACAATTTTTATAACAAGAAATAATAAAAGTACTTACTGGCGATTGTCGTAAATAACAAAAGCTTGAAGAACTACTGTTTGCTTAAAATAAGTGATCAGTGCGATTTTCAGTGTCATCATTTTAAAAGCAACAAGTACAACTAATTTACTTTGATGTGAAGTAGCTATAAAAGTAAATTTATTGTCTTCTGCTGCATTCACTTATTTTTAAAAGTGCGTGTTTTTTTATACTAATTTTGTTAGATTTATACCAGATCACCTTTATCTAAATGCAAAATGTTTTCTTTTTTTGCGAGTATGTGAAGGAAATTGAAGATTTTATGCTGACAAATAAGGCACTGAACAACAATTCATGTGGCACGAGCCTAACAGCGCAGCGTTAGCGACTACCGTATCAAATTACGTTCAAGAAAAGAGTCATATCATTTTTTATTGTTCAAAGAGCCTTGTTGAACACTTCTCAAAACAGAGAATAAATGATTCTGACTTTAATTTCATTACTGTGTATCTGCTCTTAACGTATCCATGTTACAATCAAATCTTTAAGATTACGTATGTAGCTCGTTTGTGAAAAGATTCAACTAAAAACTATTGAATATTTACGTTTTTTCAAAGGCCAATCTTGGTTTCATCTTTTAAAAATGAAACTGGGTAATAAGTTGGGATTAGTGATCACTTTGTTGACAGTTCTGGAAATTTATTCGGTTAACTCCGTACCAGTTGAGGGGCACGTTGAGAAATCTCAGGATGGTTCTTCTGCGCTTTCAGAAAAATACCCAGGTTTTAATTTAATGCATTTTTTTCATCAAGAGTACTAACAATAAGTGAATAAATAATAAATAAATGTTCCTTTTCCAAAGTGATGGTGCCTGTGTCGTCTACTGTGATTCCACTCATGTACTTATTTGGAAAACCGAAAGCTCATAGAACAGGAACTCCGAGACCCAGAAGTTCAAACCTATACCTTTCGCCAGAAAGGAGAGCAAGGATTTTGGAAAGATCAAGTCGACCCGATGCACCAGTCCGTTTAATCACAAAAAGTGGGTATTTAGAAATTCATCCTCAAAATTTCTTTATGAAGTCTTAATTGGGAAATTTGTTTATAGATTCCAGACAAAAAGACTTGAACAATGAGACGCACTAGCATGTACGAATGGAAGGATGTAGGATTCCGACAAAACAATCAACAAATCTAAATTAAAAATCGTTCGAGTAGTTTATTCCATTTAATCTTAATTCTTTGTCTTACATTAAAATAATGGCATATTATTACAAGCTCCGAAAGGTTATTCTCCTGGACATAGTTCTTAATCATTAGGGCTATTTGATATACATTACATTAAACAATTTGAGAGGCAAGTAAATTCGATTGTAGCGTAGCATAAGTACAGAACAAAGTACATTTTCGTTTACGGTAATACGTTTTACACTACTTATTCCTCTAAATGAAATTCAAAGTGAGCATTTTTGTGACATAAAATCATGATGATCTTACCTTCATTTCTTTTAAAATATGCTGTAATGCTGTAGTAACATCACCGTTTAACATTTCAGCTAAAAAATACTTAATTAAAATTATGGAACGTTAGTAGATTCAAATGTCAAATACCCTGTAAAAATTGACTGAGGGAAAACTCATACTAATTCGTCATTCAAAGTTTTTCACAAAGTATTATAACCAGTATACATCCAGACAACTTACTAACAGAAAAAGAACCCTGCTGATGTTGTTGTCCAGAGAAGGATAAGTACAGGACAAGAAAATTGCGAAAAGACACACAGTCCAGCAGACACATTCATTTACAATATCACAGTCAAGCAAATAAAAAATGTTTAAGCTTTGTTTCAGCTGCAGATAAACTTTAAAAAAGGAGGTCATACAAATAAAATTCCGTAAAACTAGTAATTCATGGCACCATATTCGAGTAGAATGTCTGTACAATGACCATTCTACTTGACAGAAAGTGATGAAACTTCGCGGGCGATACCACATAAGTTGGAACCAACAGCGATGTACATGTAGCCGTTATCTCCAAATGATGTACCCCATGAGTTTCGGACGATGTAGTGAGGGGGTTTAGCTGTCTTATCGTAGCCAACGACCTTCATACACGAATTCATCAAATTCAGTTACTTTTACTACGATTTAACTTTTAAAACAGGAAAGTATATCAGACATCAGAGTACTAATTAGGTTTTGTGATCGATACCTGGACGGCATGATTGTTGTTGGCATCACAATTCCATTGAATTACTCCACCTACATAATACTGCCAGTTTGTGGCGTCTACGGCGACCGCAACTGGACCATGATTTGCAAGGACGGTTAATAGATCATCTTCTGCACCTACATAACTATTAAAAAGCATGTCTTTAGGTAAGTAAAATAGCTACATATTGCATTTGCATGATTCACTTCACAATCAGAAGAAATGAGAGCCTCACTTGTCGCAAGTGTAATTGTTGTTGACCTGGACACCTGTTGGCGCAGCCCTAAGTTTACAAGACCCATCTTGAAGTGTCAAGGGATACTGGGATTCAGTGGCTAATTTTTGATTGGTCATCCAGTCCACAGCAGAACAAGTGTCACCTCCATTGCATCCCATGTTACCGTTTGTGGCACAATCAATAACCTGCTGAATACTGAGGGTTTCCAACTTTCCATTCTGAATTGCGTGCATGCTTTCAACAGTTTCCACAGTTGAGAAAGCCCAACATGCCCCACATGATTTTTGATGCTTCACTGGCGTGATGACTCCTTTGGTGCGCCAGTCAACTTTGTCGGGAATCGTTCCAGGAAAAGATAAGGCACGACGTCTCCTTACATGATTGTCTTCATGGCCATGATGATGTTGGTGGTGGTGATGATGCGAGTCCTTGTTACTCTTCTCACGTTCCTGGATCTTTTGAAGTATGCGTGGACTTAAATATTTTGATCGGAACTCATCTGGGCTGAGGTCAGCGAATTGAGTGAGGCCCCAAACAGCGTAACCTTGATTTTTTGGCATTCCCGGTTTCCATTTCTTCAAATGAATATGCTTTTTGACAGATTCCCTCTCATCTTCTGAGAGGTCGTTGGTATTGCTGGAACTCAATTTCAAGTTTGGAACTTCAGCCTCCCAAATGCTTTCATCGTCATGTTCGTTTAGCTCCGATATTTTCAATAGAGATTTCTGTAATTAATCAAATATTCATACTTCAACATGAACGATATGACACAACGACACTTCCATTAATTGACTTCAACGAAATAACAAAACACGTACCTTGAAGTGTGGTAGTCTTTCCTTGAAAGACTTATCATCGTAAGTTTTACTAAATGTTTGACTATAATTCTTCAATGCAAGTTCCAAATGATCCTGCTCTTCTCCCTTGAGGTGGAAGGGGATTCCAAAGAAACATAGGCACAGAATGGCTGACCACATCAAAAATGACTTTGTCCGGGCTTCCATGATTGCTGCACTTTTCGTCAAATTTTTTGGTAGACAATTTCCAGAATTAGCCAAAAGGTCTCCAAACGAGGTCGAGCGCCTTGTTGGTCAAACTCGGGTTACTTTTACGGCCTATCTTTCTACAAACACGCCCTCCCGCTTACAAACTACCGATTATACAAAATAAAAAAAACGGAAAATCTCAAGGGGACGGACGCTACCATTAGGCTCCCATTTTATTTTTACTTTTGTTCATATCAATATCCCAGATACAAACTCTATTATGTAGTTGTGACTTTCTTTGATTTAGAACACAAAAAAATATATGAACAAGTGCGTATAATTAGGTGAACAGTGAGTCTGCTGAGCTGCTGGGACTGGGAGAATCAGGTAATTTAATCTCCTTTGTGGTTTTTTACGGATGAAGAAATCTTTTACATAATCATATGACTTCGGCTTCGATTTGTGTTATGAATGCGTGCCTTTTACTAATGAGCTTGTTCTTCAATTCTTCACATGCTGCCTCACTGAAATGACTGACTATGAGCCATAAATACATGTATAGCTGGACTGACTGGACAGAAACGATTCATTCAATTCAATGCTGGACATACACAGTCCGAAAGGTACCTTTATTTGGCTTGGAATCTAACTTCATGAATGACTGTATAGCCATTAGCCATTGTCGACTATGATTCTGTTCGGATTCAGCCCAAGTCCAGTCAGAGGCTAGACATACCAATCGCGAAAGACCTTTGTTGCAAACTAGTGCGAAGTTTTAGTTCAGTCCTTCTTGGTCCAATCCTACGTTTGATTGATGATACGAAAATACATAATATGCAAAATGCAAATCATTAGTGAAGCAGCAAATAACAATTTCTGCTGTGACAAAAAATGCAATATACTGAATAATATTGTTTCTAGTTTCTTGACAATTCAGTTGATTTTACCTTTTCTTGTAAGCATTCTGTTCTGTTGCTGAAGAAAATGCCACATTAGAAAATAAAAACTGATATACGTTGTATGTAGTCAATTGGCAATTATGTACCGAGGTTCACATCGCCAGCTCAGCTCAGGTATGGTATGTATGTGGATTAGATGAAGAAGCCTAAAAAATTGAAATCATGAAACCAGACAAATGCAGCAATTGTCCAGCAAAATGGGACCGGGTACTGATGAAATGAAGAACTAAATTAGACTAGAACTAGCAAGTTTGTAAGATAGGGATGGAGAGCGATAAAATTATCTTTATGAATGACTACTACTACCAAACAAGCTGCAATTCTAGCGAAAGAAAATTGCATTAGTAAGTTAAAAGATTATATTTTAAAATTTGATTGCGCCTTGTACAGGTCAAAGTTTTACAATGAATATATGAATTGGAATAATTATTTGAAAGTCATTTTTGATTCAATATTGATTGTCAATGTTATGGTATAGGCAAATCAGTCTCAGGTCGGGATAAAATTGCAGTCCTATTGTTTCGTTGTCGTCGTCGTTAAAGGCTCAAGTCTCCTACATAAGACTCTTAATAAACTGGTTTGGACAGTGGTGTAATTTCCAATTTCTCCCAACCAGTACTGTCAGGCGTTCTGAAATTTCAATGCAAAAAACATGCCAAATATTTGAATTCACATTGAGGAAATCATGTACAGATACATCGCATCATGAAGTACGTTAGTAGATGCATATGTATTCACAATTTATGAACATACCGTAGCACCAAAGCCAAGAATACTGGATCGTGAGGCTTAGAACTATTGATGTTATAGTCCTTCAGGAATTTATCGTCTTGTAGTTCATTGGACTGCGATTTGTAGAACAGTCTCATGTTAGCAGGAGTGACCTTCAATATACCTAAGTTGTCAAAGTGTTATTTTTTTCCAGCTCAATGTTTAAAAGTTTAAATTCCTTAAAGCAAAACTGCAAATAACATCTCCAACATACCTCCAATCATCCTTTTCACGTCGAGCACTTGCGTATCTTTGGTAACGTCGAGGAAGATTTGGGTTTTCTTCCGCACAATGATCACATGCACTGCAGACTGCATTTCAATTGAGGTTTTTAGTCAAATGCTTGCTCTTAAGAAATATTATTTGCGTTTGCATAATTTAGGAATATCATACCATGATGCAGATACTATTCCGTTTCAAATTCCAGAAGGGAAACAGGGCGTCTTCAAAGTTTAAAGAAATGGAAATAAAAAAGTCACTACAAAACGTTTAGCGAACATGGACAAAAAAATATGAAATTATGTATTACCAATCAACTTGATTTGAAGAAGAAGAAGGCATAACGTATGCGATGTGGTAGCTATTTAGTTCACAAAATAATCTTGGATGAGTGGTTAAATAAAAGCCAACTAGGTAAGTATATGCATTTCCCGGAAAGCATAAACATATACGCCAATGAAGCGATGACACGATTTGTCTTCTAATTGCACCTGCGAAACAAATTATGTTTTGCAGTACATATTAGTAAATGTAAAATGAAAAGAATGAAATATGCGACGATTTCATTGGAATAGCAGTGTTCTATATGTTTGCATTTCCTTCAACTCCCTGCAATTGGATGAATCACATAATGCAATATTCATTTTAAAAAAGCATTGTATAGATACTTTAAAAGTCAAAGGAATAACTGTAAAGTGCTTTTAAAAAGTAAAGCGTCTTACGTACCTTTCTCAATTCTTTCTGATACTGGAGATGTTGTGCTGAATAAAACCCATTTGCCAAAAAAGCATAAGGACAGTCATCAAATTTGTAATTTGTCACTATCATCGTCACAACTATTTATATTTAGTCTTATTATGCTTATGCATGCGTCCTGTTTTCAAAGAGTCTTATCGATCTGGAATGCCATAATTTGCCTTTGTGCGAAAATCTTAGCCTTATCTAAAATAAGATCTTTGAATGTACCATTGCATTGCAATTTAGGAAAAAATGATAAAACAATCAACACATTTATCTATCCAGTCTCGGCTCATCATACTTTTTGCATTATAAATGTGTTTTGGGAGTAAAATATCTTATCCTCAGTTACTTTTAGACTTCAAAAGGGTCAATATATAATTTTACACATAAGTAATTTCATCCGATCATGACAATCACTGTCCACGATTATACAGTAGTGCATTATTTTTTTGCACCCATCCATTTGAAAAAAAACTACGAAGCCAACATATTGTTTTTAACATGGGACTTCTTTCCAGTCATTCGAAGTCTAAATATACTTATATCTGGAAAAATCAAATTGTGATTGATTTACTAACCACCGATTTTTGCTCCTGGGTTTCCTTCAGATCAGATCAAATAATTTCATTTCATGCAGTTTCACAATCCACATTCTTGAAATGCCCCAAACACCATGAATCTCTAAAAACCATTGCTTCAGCCTTTTTTCTCTTTACTCTTCGCTTCGCAAGCATATCTCAAGCAATCATTGCATTGGAAAAACAACTCATATGAATGAATCAAATGAAGATTCAATGCACTAGCATTTAACCTGCTTGGGAAATGCTTTGACTTTGCCTTTGTTCAGTACTCAGTACTCAACAAAGACTTGCTATTTGCTATGAGCGAGCCAAACAACGGTTCAGTATTTTTAACGAAGAAAGATGGAAGAGGGCCTAGGGATAAATTCTCAAAGCTTGCCTGGCAGGTGCATTGGGGCAATGAGTTTTGTAAATGCACCTTATTGTTTGCTACGAGCCAGAAGTTGTGAGCAACTCATGAGAGCTTTTGCCAGGCAAGTAAGAATTTCAAGACGTGTGCTTTTATGCGGACAAGCCGTTCAAGTTACTGTGTGCTTTGCAGAGCTGTGTGTGTGCCGTGTTGTCAAGAATTTTTGTTCTTTTTACAAATAATTAACAATTGGCAATTAAAAGATAGCAAAGATGGCAGATAAAATACAAATTTCGAAAAAGCGAAAGGTAGTAAAATCAAAAACAATTATTTAAAATTTAAATTGAATAATTAGGACCGTATTTTTCATTTACATGATAACATGTATAGTTTGTAATGTGCATAATGTGATGGTTAAGTTGTATCACATCGTTAAATTTTTGCCGTTGTTTCCATTAAAATGTGTGTTTTTCTTTTAAAAATTATAAAACTAAATATTTATAGTACAGTCCAACCTATTGTAATTGTAGAAAAGAAAGAAAGAATGCAACGTCATTTAAATTTTAAAAATATAGGTGTCCTGAGGTTCATCATGGAATCTGGAGCAAAGGGATGCGAAGTTGTCGTCTCTGGTAAGCTCCGTGGTCAGCGTGCAAAATCTATGAAATTCGTCGATGGTTTGATGATCCACAGTGGTGACCCAACCAACCACTACGTAGATACTGCCACCCGTCACGTACTTCTTAGGTCAGTTAAACCTCATTTCACATCTCCTCAAACTCATCTCAGTTCAAATTAGTTTATTCGTTCTGTACTAAAATATCATTTTATTTCTAACAGGCAAGGTGTATTGGGTATCAAGGTTAAGATCATGTTACCTTGGGATCCTAATGGCAAGATTGGGCCCAGGAAGCCACTTCCAGACCACGTCGCTATCGTTGAGCCCAAGGATGAAATCCCCAGAGAACCAGCCCAACTCACATCTGCTGCTCATATAAGCGGCATGCCCGGCCTGAAGGCAGAGACTGTTCCACCAGTGGGAGTGTGAAACAAATTTACTCCGACTTCATAACATCAAACTTTTTATTTGATCGCATAAAGTGCGAAAAGAAATAAATCTTTTACGAAATAAATTCCTTAATTTTATTCAGTTATTTGAATACATCTTTTTTTATTAACATTAGAAACATCTACCTGAAAATCTAAAACGACATATACATAAACTGTGACTTGAGTGAAATGATTTAAAATGCAACGCAAAAGTTTTCGGAAAGTTTCCCTTGCTTACTCGAGTAAAACTAAATTCAGCACACAACATCATTTAAACTGAATAATTATTTGCAAATCCGGTCAACCATTTCCTGTTTAGCTCTAGTACACATATTCATAATATCAATAGCTCTCTTCAACCCTTCACATCTAATTGGTCTTTCATTTCAATCTTATATTAGAAATGTATCTTTGTTTCATCATTGCTCATGAATCCCAAAATATGTATGCCTCTTGTCTCAACAAAAAAAAAACTATCTCCAACTCTTGCATAACTTTTACGTCAAATATTGTACATTGTGACATACAAATATTATGTTAACTGCTTACTAGTGCCATATTTAGCATACGATTTTTTTCAGTTTAAATGGTGGCTAAATAACAATAAGTTTAAAAACTGTATATCACATCCTTCAAGCCCACTTATTACTTTAGCTGCGATACATGAATTTAATATTTTCGTGTGACATTCTAGAATGTTTAAATTCAAAGAAACAATCTATCTAACTAATTACAGAATGCCATATTTGCACCAAAAATTTTAACAATGTTGCGATAATAAAGGAGTTTTGATTTTTTGAAGGATATCGTGGATAAGTGCAAAAACCTGTCAGGATTTTAAAAGATAGAAAATTACAATTCATTAATAAATTAATAAGTATCAGCTTGGAACCCAACAGCAAATGACCCTTTTCTGCCATACACACAACCATATTGTAACTACCTTAAAATGACTTCTATTCAAGATATTTCAGCAGAATCGATGCTCCAATCAAAATAATTTATCAAGGTACCCTTATATGTTATGCTATTCCTACAACGTTGTTTCGACTAGACTAATCCGTATGACCTATCGTGATTTTACAGTTAAAAATTATTCCACCCAAACTAGTCATAGATATATATAGCATGGTTAAAATTAGTCAATGAAACGATCTTTACTCGAGCCATATTTGTCACACGACTTATCCGCATCTATGAAATATAAGTCGAATATGATACCAAGTAGTTCAGTAAAAAATGAGTGTAAATATTAGGAAGGTGGAGACATAATTTTATAAATGTGTAGAGATATACAAGTTTTGTTGATGGAATTCAAGTAAGGAACAAGACGTTAAAATGCCATAGGCTTAAGGTCTAATATGATTAACTTTCTCTAAAGATTGTGGAGGAATTACCCAAGATTTTTGGCTTTTGTCACAACAATATAATATATAGAAATGAAATCAAGTATTTTCGTTATGATAATTGTAAAGAATTATATGAAGTATACCATCATTGTTTTTATAAATGAATGTTCACGTTTTTCGCCTGCTCATTAAGTTTGTACCTACTATATTATTGGGAAGAAACATGTAGGCAGGTTGGTAACTTCTTAGCTGACTGGCGTTGGAGTGGGGGCCAATTTGCAGAGGAGATCAATGTGCCAACGAAGAATTTTAGCGAGAAACTGAGGACATTTTCCTGACATGATGAATCGCTCAGTAGCCATCCTCAGCTCATAGAACATGGTTCGGGTGTATTGGTTCCGCCTAGATAAATAGCGAAAGGTGAGGAACCGGTAGTACATGAACGGTGCAAGGATAGAAGCTCGACCACTAAAGAGAAAAAATCAATATTATATTATCATGGTATATGCAAGGCTTTAATCAAATACCCTCAAACAATTTTGCTGCTCTAATTCGGACATATTGAAACACACAGCAAGCGACTTTTCGCCGGATAGTTTCAATCATATTTACGGTGGCTTCAACAAGTGAAACGGGCAGGCAAAAGCATGCCAAATTGTTCAAATGGGATCATCGTATCGTATGATAGAATTATCATTTGTAGCATCAGCCATAAAATCGGAGACTTTCCTTGCCTAGGCGCACTTAATCGATTTTAATTTTTTACATGGAAACAAACTTGTTCCCACCGCGCCCATACAATATACATTCCAGTCATAATCTGAGAGCAAAGCAGAAAAGTCAACTCCGTGCAAATATTAGAATGGCTGTACTCGCCTAAAGCTGATTAATTATTCAAAGCCCAAAATTTCAACCAATGAATAACTCATTATGATGGTATACACAAGATATGTTTGTATATATGTCTATACTTTTTGACTTTTGAATTTCTGAACGCTTTCTGGAAAAAACTAGAACAGGAAGGAATTCAAACATTATGAGGATTATGACATGTATCACCAACAACATATGAAAAGTGAAAAAAAGTCAATTTGAACATTAATGAAGAAATTTTATACACGGATGGTTAAACTTACCCAAGAATATTGACAATAAGCACAAGCATCAGAAAGATTTCAGCAGCAGCTGCCAATCGGAGGATGGTCGCCGTGTGGTAATCAATAAGAGAAATGAACAGTCGACCAATCCACGCTGAATTACGGCCCAGTGCCTAAAGAGATTTCAAACAATTGCTAGCGTAAGTAAGTAAATCCTAATTTTAGTCAAGGTAATTCAGAAGCCTAGAAACTTACATCCAGCAACGTCAAGGTGAAACTTGCAAAGTGGAGGACAGCAAACAGCGTAACTGGCGTCATTGCAACTTTACCGAATTGAAGAAAAAAAATATTTAATTGCATTTGAAAACATGGATCGTAAGAATTGTAAACCTTATATACAAAAGATTCTATATATTTACGTCCGATCGGAGCGCAGTACATAAAGATCAGCGTATAAAATATGTAATGGCATGAATCTTCCATTGAAAGTTGAGCAAGAAAGGCACGGGTCAGCGAGACATGCGGCAGTCGTTGGTGAAGACGTAACGCTGATGTGGCTCCACTAGCCAGCAACGCTTTGTAATAGTAACTGGCTGGGGAACTAACACAAGTAAAAATGAAATAAAAAAATCCTTCTCCGAACTGATGTACGGAAAACTTTTGACATATATGTGGTTTCTTGTAATTACCCAAATATTGGAACCATGTACAGAAAACAGAATGATATCGTCATGAACCTGGTCGCCCACAACGCCACATCAATCTTACGGGTGTGAAGTACCTCTTTGAACCTTGTCCAATTCAGTTCCTGGGGTACGCTCTGGGTACTATCGGCAGCCGAACTGCTTCCCTGAGACTCACCTCCAGTATTTCCAGAATCACTCGACATTTTGTCGCGGGTGACAGACACAGGACCCGACGCACTCTGATTATAATTTTATACGCAAGAGCACAATTCAAATTATACATACGCAAACAGAAATAAATCAATTTCTTAATATACCCTTGATATAATGGAGGTTCAAAAGGAAAGAGGAAAAGAAATGATGAATGCCCCAACTCCGAAAGACAATTGCCCTGATAACAAATTTAAAGTATTCTGTTAACCCTGACAAAAAATTTAAGTAAAAGGAGTGTAAAAACTCCAAAGTATACTATGATCAAGTATAGACGATAACTAAATAGATCCAAATTTCAGCAATTTTTTTCTGCCGCCCTAACAAGCAAAGTTGATTGTTAGTTTAGAGAGTCAATATGTGAAGCAAATTTCAAATTCCAGGGTTTTGGACAAATCACCTTGAAGAATCAATAATTCGTTCTTAATAAAAGAGAAGTTCTTGGAGACTACCTCCAAACAATAATGAAAAGACAAACCAACTTTGTGGTGGGTTATTGTGCAATCATTCACTCTACTCGAACGTCACTTCCCATTAGTTTCCTTTTGTTGTTTGTTACAACAAATAGAATAAAAGAATTTTTCAAAAACTTGATCATGCAGATGTGATTGAGAACAATAGAGGTGAAGTGAAGATGTGGAAATGTGTAAACGCCATTCTCCATTATATCATCGATTTGAATATTTTACTGAAAATGGGGAAGACGAACACCTACCTTCAACCTTCTTTGTTGTTGTTATAAGTAATACGATGTTGGGATAGAGAACAAGAACGATAAACAACTTTAACGAAAATCAACGAGTGGACGTACAGTACAGTAGTTATTATTTAGTTAATATATAGTAACTGCAAAACTGATTTGGGTTACAACGATAACGAGAACATGCGGGGTTGGTAACTGACGCTGAGAATTAAAATTTCACGTTTACTTTGAAATTCAGCTCGCCGATAAAAATGTTTTAGCTGATGAAGAGCAAGCAGTAGTCAGTCAGTCACTGAAAGGAAAGGAGTCAAAACGATGAGTGTGGCATGGATCCTGTGTGATATCATAATGATAAATAAAAAAACATTTAAAGAGCCGTGTATGTCCACGTATATTCTGATGACACACGACCGACATGTACATACATACAGTAGTGCACTGCACTATATTTACAGTCTTTAATCCGTAATTCATTCAGCATTCACTTTCAGAATAGTTTAGTTTAGGATTAGGAGGAGCACCTAAAAATATCGTCAATAATAATCATTATTTTACTGTTTACACTATACTATATTCACAATATCAAATTTGCATTAGTTGAGCTTTTGGTATATTCACTCGCTTAATTCTTTTCATGTATTGAATATCGACCATCAAATCAAACTAGTGTGTGTAGAGCTATTTCTCTCGGGATGTCCCAAATGACAATAACACATGATGATGATGGGATATATTCTATTCTCATTACTTTTGTTCAGCGGAAGGGGGTAGCCGTCCATCTAAGGCAAGCGAGCGAGGATAGTCAAATCGCTTGCTTGTCTGTCGGTCTATTTCATTTTTCTGAGATCGATGATTTGCAATTCACAACGAAACGATGATTCAATGATCTATCAAACTTGAAACAATTTTTTAAAGGTTACAAATTACTAGCCAACAGGATTAGCGAAACGTGTTTCAATAATGAATGGTATTGAACCATCATTATCTTTGTAATTGCAAGTAGCAGTTTATCAAAAATGACTAAGAATGAGCGCCTCTGTATGCAGTTCCGTTCATAAAATTGCAACAATAGTTTTGCTTTACAATAATAAAAAAGATTAAAGTTAGAAAAACATTCGAACGTTATAATTCGTCCGTTTGGATTGTTTTTGGCTATTAACTAACGACAACGAGTATATAATAGTAAATTCAATCATTCCGGTCAGGGAGAAGATTACGAAAATCGAAAAGAGTGGAATCGTGGAACAGAAAGGCGTTCGATCCAAAGCTTTATTGTAAGTACTTCTTTTCTTGCTACAACAATAAAGTGGTTCAACAGATTTCAAGACAACCAATTTAATTTGCAATGCAATGCAACGTGCGTGTAAAGATGATGATTTCATTTCACTTTGCATTGTTCACATCAACTCAAACTTACTTTCAGCATACATGAACCCAATAAAACTACGTGTACAGAGTACACACTTCATCATAATCGCTTTCTAGAACACGTTTTTTTATCGGGAATAAAATCATATGTTTGGAAAATATTGGATTAAAAAATGAAAAATATTTTATAAACGCTCTTGGCTCGCATGTTTGATGGCCACTTCTGCCAGTGTGGCAATGGCACACTCTATTAACTATTCCATTCTCGCGATAAGAAAATTATTCTGCTTCATATTCACATGCATCCCTTCATTACTGCATTTAAACGGCAGACTTTTATGAATTTGGTTTCGTTCGACCCTTTTCATTCGCCCAGCAATCGAAAAAGTTAATGATTCATCAGTTGTACATGTACAATTTTCTTGAAACCGTCGCAGTTCTCCATACTACTCTCAGGGGCAATTATATAAATCCAAGTTGACAATAATGCAATGAATAGACATAGATGATCAGAACATGACATGCGCATGCTTTTTACATTTCTTATTTGGTCTCTCAAAATGTCTGAATGATGCAATATCGAATACAAGTTTCATTGACAAATCATAAAAATCGTGTATTTTTCGACTTGATTTCAGTCATGAAAACTTACCTCAACTCAAACTCAAGTACATTCTTCTGATTCGTCAGTGTCAAGTCAAATTTTTTCAGTCATTAATTCTTTGGACAATTTTTTTTTGCATATGACGGAATGAGTTGAAGACTGAAGTTGAAGCAATTTTGAAAAACCCTGAAACAATACATAATTAAATTCTCGATCTAGTTGATCCTTCATAACCTTACTCTACTTGTGTAAGTGTAAGTGGTCAGAAGCATTATATACTTTGTTGTGACAATACTGCTGATCGTCCCGCGAAATTTAAACTCACTATGTCCATCCAGAGATCATATAGAAATTGAAATCTACGACTGAAAGTTCAAAAAGGATTCGGACTGCAGAGACCGTTTACCATTACTCATCTTTACGGTTGATATTGTGACAACGCAACGGTGGCAACTGAGGAGGGACAAATTAGGAGTTATTAGTCCATATGTTGGATGGTTTTTACCTCTTCTGATGGGTTTTATTTAAGAAAATAAAATAAAAGAATAAACCAACTGAAAGCACGTGTTTTTTTGCGACAAACATTTTAAAATATTAACAGCTGGACGGGTAAGTCAGTACTGGATTCTATTTCCAAAGTGTTCGCGGACATGAAACTAGCTTATCTTACATTTATGATTTCAGTACATAACCATCTCTATTAAATGAAACTCATTATAAAAAATGGTTTGATTACAGAGCCGGGAAAGTGTGAAGAAGTTGAAAAAATGGAGGACAAGAAAGGTAATCCTTCCGAGGGTCTTACCAGAGAGCAGGTGATGGCGCAAAGGGCGGAGAAGAAAAAGCTGAAGGAAGCTCGGAAGAATAAGAGTGGTGCAGCTGGTGGAGCAGTTAGTGATGCTAAGCCGGATCCAAAACCCAAGAAACCTCAACAACCACACCAACAACAACCAAAAGAGGCAATCTCAAAAGCTAAGGATGGAGATCACCAAAAACTAAAAGATGAGACTATGAAGGCCACCACTAGCACAAAGGGATCGAAACCTAAGCACGATCATCCACCAGCACTCACCCGACCCGTTGCATCTCCCAAGAAGAAAGTTCCTGCCAATCAGGAAAACAAAGCTCCGGCAGATATTGTTTCGCCTGCAAAGAAGGCAGAACCGGAAGTACCTTTGCCCAAAGGTGCAGCACCGCTTACGAAAGCTAGTTCAGGGGCTTCAGTAGCAGAAGCAGGTAAAACTACAGAAAAGCATGGAAGCAAGGCATCGGAATGCCAGTCAACGATACATTCGCTCTTCAGAGGCCCAAAGATAGAACCTCTTGAAGACAAAGGTTTCCAACCTCACGCTCTGTTCTACAATCTCGGAGTGAAGTTTAAAAACGAAGTAATTCGTGGCGCAAACTCAAGATGTATTAAGCTACTGACGACAATGAGGGACTTTGTCCAGGGTTACAAAACTAATACTACGTTTGGATACAGTGGATTCACCTTTAAACATGGAGTATTGGCTGATTTGAATCGTAACTTGGATGCTCTTCGCAGAATCTGCCCTTTTGGCATCGGAATGTCCAATGCTACTGAATATATAATTTCGCATATTTATAAAGTTCACGATGGCAACAAAGATATTAATCGCTTGAAAGAAGAGATAATGCTTATTATTGATCAGTACATTGAGGAAAAAATCGAGAAAGCAGTGGAGGCAATCTACGTCCATGGCAAAGACAGCATTCAGGATGGAGACGTGATTATGATATACAGTATAACTGAAGCCCTGCTCAACTTGTTGGAAACAGTGGCAACTAAAGGAAAAATCTCGTTCGAGCTTATTTTGATTCTGACGCCTGACACAATGCCGGATATTCGCGTATTATTGGAAAAATTGAGTAAGAAAAATGAATTATAAACAGCGCACTCATTCAAAAGCAATTCGAGCTTGCAAGATATATTTAGTATATCTATATCTAAGTGTAATATCTAAAAATTTATCATTCTACTTTGTTTGCAGAGGGACCCGTTAAAAACCTCTCCGTCACCATCAGCTCGGTCAACTTTTCCAATGCAATCTACAAAATGCGTCATAGCACCAAACTGATCGTGGGAGGCCATGGGTTATTTACTACTGGTGGCGTAATGGCGCAGTCAGGATCAGGAAAATTAGCTTTGTTGGCCTCAACTTATAACAAACCAGCAATTTTTCTTTGTGAGACTTTCAAATTTTGCGATCGTTCTCCGTTAGATTTTTTCACTCTTGATGAATTTATGTCTGAAAAATGTACGAGTGATAACGAAATTTTTGAGCCAAAAATTAAGTACGATGTGACACCAGCCAATTTAGTGACGGTTGTTATTACTGATATTGATTTGCTTCCATCCACAAGTGTTCCCGTGGTTCTGCGTGTTCAGGAAGGCCGATCACCAAGAAAAGATGATGATGAATCATGATTTTGTTATGATTTATTATGATTATGATTACGCACTTTAGGAGTTAAAGTTATCTTAGTAGATATTTTGTATTATCTCACGTCAGTTTGTTCAGGAACGATTTATTTTAACTGTATATTTAATCTTTTATCCTGTATACATGCATGCATATTTAATATTGTGCGGATTGTTTGTCTATATATTTGACCTAGGTTGTACCTTACAGATGTAAAACGAAAAATAAATATTGAGATTTTAATAAAATTTACAATGTCTTCAATAATGATTTAAAACGCTTATGTAGACTTTAACGACGTAATATCGACCATATATCGACATTTTAGCCTTTACCCCAATATTGCGCTTTCATGATTACATCTAAGGTCCTTCTAAGTATCAATTTCTGAAACCAAAAATTTGCAACTCTTGAAAGACTACGTAATTGCATATATGACCTACTGTACAATGTGTACCACTGTTACGTTGCAAATACATATTTAAAATTGATTCAATTCATCTGCTGCATTTGCAACCAAGACCAGTATTAGTAGAAAATTCACATTGTATATGCTTTGACCTATTTCGTCAGTAAAAGTGAATAAAAAACCACCACCCGTGGCGCTAATATCCGGCATACCTAGTTAACAATAGTTACAACCGGTGAAAAGCAAACTGTCAGTGAGTGAGCAATTAAAATTCTCGTGAAACATAGCATCTCCATAATCTGCTGCTTTAGTCTTTGTCTCACTATTCGTCTCCAATAGTCGACGCATCTCCTCATTCTCCTCCTTTTCTTGGACATAGTCGACAAAGATTTTGATCTCTACTGTAACTGTAAGACTGTAACAATAAAACGTACGTACACAACCAAATATACATATTTTGTAAGTTTCATCTAATCATCATGTTTGTAAAACTCTGTAGTGCATAAAAGGTCAAATAATTGTCTTCGGCATAGCGTCTTATAATGATGAAAATGGAGCATTTCAATAATGGGTATGTGACGTAATATCATCATCATCATCATATCCCATCCATGATTCTTCACTCATGTCATGACTCGTGTTACGACTTTGAGCAATTTTGTATTCACTGATACTGACGATGAGTGAGGATAGGTAAATATTATGCCTGAAGCCGGTGCAGTGAGACGTTTTTTTGCGAGCATGTCCATAATGCCATTAGATCTTGCATTTACAGTGAAATCTCTCTATAGTCACACCCCAGGGGGAAAAGAATTCA
>JAHZMX010006543.1:0-10763 GCA_027743895.1 Seira musarum | reverse complement strand
CTATTTATTCGTCAAAGTGTCCTTATTTAACCTTAAACAAGTGGCGATACAACAAATCAGAATCGGAATCATGTGATTTTTATGACAAACTCATGGTAAAACTTTATACTATAGCTTTAAAATTGATTTGATTAACTTAAAATAAATCTATAATTAATGATATATTTACTGACTTAGGACTCTGTAGCTACGCTTGCTGATAGCCAAGTTGATTTGTTACCTCCAAATACTCAAACAAGTAAGAATGTGAATTTACTTAGAATTATATCTTAGTAAATATACTTAAATGCATATAATGTGTAATTTGCTTTAGATATTCGGATGGGGATAGAATATATTAACTCAAATGCCTGTAAAATTTGTCTACAGAAGGAAGCGTGCTTTCTTACATTGCCTTGCAATCATTTGGGTTATTGTGTAGATTGTGTCACTACACAAAACAACTGTGTTGTGTGCAGGACACAAATTAATGCTATTGTAAAAGTATATAGATAAAACAATAAAAATGTAAATAAGTTAAATTAATAACTCTAAATTTGTACTATGAGCCTATTACAAACACAATATTAGATTAAATAAAATGAATAAAGAAATATGTAATTAAGAATAATTTTTGATTTAGTGGTTTTATGCATTTTTTATTTTTGCAAATCAAATTTGCGTAAGGTTAGAAAACAAAAAAATTTTATACACTAGTAAGCCGCATTTGGAACGCATGGTTTGATGGGCCAGGATTAGCCGGTTTTATATCATCAAATTGTATCATCATTTGAGAAAAGCAGATTAGCATCAACAACATAGCTACCCTTGTTAATGCTTTAATTTTTTTTTTAATTTATCGTACAACAGGCATCCATACTGCATTTTTTTCTAATGGCTTCAAAATTTATCAGGTCTAAATTTTTTTTTTCATTTTGCCGGGTTCAGAATTTATTCGGCTTCAATTTTTTTTTTCATTATGCCGGCTTCAGAATTTATCCGGCTTCAATTTTTTTTTCATTTTGCCGGCTTCAGAATTTAGCCGGCTTCAGAATTTTGCCGGCTTCAGAATTTTGTCGGCTTCAGAATTTAGCCGGCTTCAGAATTTTGCCGGCTTCAGAATTTTACATGCCTGTATAAAAAACAGATTTTATTCAGTAGTTCCAAACAAATGTGAAACCTGTGTAAAAGCAATTATGAACAACGTAAGACACACAAGAAAAATTAAATCTGGCGTAAAACATGACTAAAATGATAATGTAAAAAATGTGCCACACCCATGCATTTCCAAATCCAAAACTTTAAGCCTGTCTTAATGCATTGATAATCTTACATGTATTTCTTTCGGAATGAAATTTTATTAGGAAAGTTGTTTGTGTCATATATTTTGGACATCTTTTATATTACATTAATTTGGACACCCCTTATTCATCTTTTTCTATCGTGTTGAATTTTTTTTGTATGCATTATTTACGGTTCAGATAGTTTTAGAAGCCAGTATTTTTGAGAACCCACTATTTTTAGAACCCACTATTATTGAGAACCCACTATTTTGAGAACCCACTATTTTTGAGAACCCACTTTTATTGAGAACCCACTATTATTGAGAACCCACTATTTTTGAGAACCCACTATTTTTGAGAACCCACTATTATTGAGAACTCGCTATTTTGAGAACCCGCAATTTTGAGAACCCAAGATAAAATCATGTCATAAATAAATAGAGCTTTTCTGTGTCATGAAATTGAAAATCATTGACATTAGCACGATTGATGAGGTCCAGGACTTTGCGCTTGAGATACTAGCATCGAATCCTGCACAATGCCAATATTTTTTTTTGCACAAACGATTGAAGAGCCAGCAGAGAAAATGATGCATTTTGCAAAATTCTAATGATTTTCAAAGATTTATTTATTTTACAAGAATTTTTACAAGTTATACAAGTTTCATTTACAATAATTACTATTTTCTAATAAGTACATGATTGTGAGCCAGAGTATTTATGCCATCTCCTAAAATATACCTTTTTTAATCAAAACACTGTAAACCTATTTTTTCCAAACGTACAGTATACAACTGATGTTTAAACGATCTAATCATATTCATTTTTGACAAAACTTTAGTTTTTTTCTTAAACACTCTTTTAAATGAACTGTGTTTACATGACTTGTTAATAACGTCCTTCTTCACGCCTTTTGCTGCTTTCTTCCAAATATTTTCACCTGAGAATGAATACATTTTTGGTGCCAAACCCACATACGATTCAAGCACTTTTCCTGAGCTCTCATCTTTAAATTTACCCATTGTTTTCATGTTTTCAGTGGAGTATAAAAAATGATCTTTTGGGTAATCTGAAAAATCAAAATGCTCCTTCATCAACTCCATATCATTGTACACATCATCAGTTTGAATATGATAATTTAAACTGTCTGTGTCTGTTAGGAGAAGCTCAGCTCTATCGCCATAAAACCTTTTGATCACATCATAATGAAACCGATACATTACCAGCTTACTCAGTTCTAAGCACGCAAAGCCTGTATAAATTGGTTTATCTAAAACAACATTGCTCGTTTCCATTTCAATGATAGCCAGATCGACAGACAAAATTTGAAATGATTTGAAATTTGGCTTTCGAACAAACTTTTCGCACTCCATGGCATTCTTTACAAAAAATATATTTTTTCTCCTGCGAACATTTTCGCAACTCTTGCCAAAACAAGCATTAATTGCAAATTTAAAAAAATCCTTTGCAAACTTATCGCGGGCTTCCTTTCGTTGCTTCGTATTGAAATCTATGTATGGTTTAAGCCAGGCTTCTTGTGTAAAGCTCAATACTTTCCATACTCGTAGTAGTTTTAATCCTTTTTCAAGGTAATACTTTAGATTACGATAGTGCACAATGTATTTCTCTCGCATACCCAAATGCGGAACCAATTTTTTTTACCTTACCCGAATACCTGGTTTCATTTTTTGCCAATATATAGCACTGGTGAGGGCTAAGCATTTCATAACTAACCTGAATTTTTTCTGCCGCTAAAGGATAATCATTGTCTCTGATATGTAAGTCAGGAGGATATTCCAGGTCAACTTGCAAAATAAATCCTGTTTCATCTTCATCTCCCCATGATAAAATAGTTTCTTTGGTTATTCCATTTGAACTAATCCAACGGAAATTACTGACAGACATGGGTTCGCTTAAAGCAAGGCCATATAAATTGTTTGCATCGAGCGGAAGTAAATATGAAGACGGCAGTGATGTATTATATGAACTCATATACTTATTATTGGCATTAGCTTTTCGTTTGCTAATCATCGAAATTCCTCCTCTGAGCCCAGCCTCAAGAAATTGATATTGAGTAACATTTGTTATTTGTTCAAGTTTTGCATTTGTAGTTTTTAAAGCAGCATCCCATGTATAACCTGACAATGTCATGTAGTGTGCCGGATCTAAATCAAAAAACGAAAATGCAAGCTCTCGAAAATTTTCCATGACTGTAGCAAGCAGAATTGTATCACTAATTAGATAGTTATCATGATAATCACCTAAATTGCGGCAGTACTTTTTATATATTTTACACGCATGATCATAGTCCGCGTCAGAGATATGCGAATCATTGAGTTTGTTGTAAAACATATCCTTTGAGGGAAATTTTTCTTCGTTAAACCTTTCAAAATCAGTGACATAATCATAGAAATACACGCCCTTTCTTGCAAAATCCCTTGCCTTTTCTTTTCCAAAGTATTGTATGAGAAGTTTAAAAACAACAGAAAACTTATTTTCTTGAGTTTTCAGTCTTTCTACTAAAGTATCTAATGATGCACTAAGGAACATAAAAGAATCTAAAAATGTGTAATTTTCACACATCACCGCTAAATATTTTTCGCTATTTGTAGGAATTATTTTTATTTCACCGTCTGCATATTTAAATCCTTCGATGATCAAATGCAGATCATAATTGCGAAACGCATGCGTAAAAATAGGAATTTTAGCTTTCTTAAGAGTATACTGTGTATTGCATTTGAAATGACAAGCTCCTCTGAAAGATCCATTTTTATGATCATGGTCTTTAACCTTCACATTGTCATGTGAAAAACTTTTTTTGCAGACATAACATTTTGTTGCGTACAAAAATTCTTTTTCTTGCTCTACAGTCAATGCTTTCATGCGAACATTTTTACTGTAGATCTCTTTCACGCGTGCACTAAATGCATTAATTGTCTGAAAAAGATGTGATACAACATTATTGCCTCGGTAAAGCTTGCTATCTACAATCCCACTATCGCGATTAACCAACACTAAAAAGTAGCTTGCCGGAATGTGCTTACAAAGTTTTTCTGAATTTTTTCCATGACACTCATTAGTAGGTACAAGCAATGATTCCAAGTCTAAATACATGACATATTCATGAGGAAGCTGCTTGCTAAAGTTTTGAAAGCTCATAACAGGCTTTGAATTATCCTTATTTTTTAGTGGCACTGACACTTTTTGGGCTTTAAAACTCGTACAAATTTGTATATGACTCTCATATTTCTTTTTTCCATAAAAGTTTTGACATAAGTAACAGAAAAACTTTTTTCTGCAATTTTTTTTTCCAAAAAGTCGACTTAAAGAATGTATACCTACATAGTGAGAACTTCCTGTGCTGTTGTCATGCACTAACATCAAATCACAAATTATAAAGTCTTCTTTGTTTGAGTAAGGAGAGATGCGCTTTATAAATATCTCGCTTTCCCATTCAAAAATATTTATGGCTATTTTGCGGTTTAAATTTTGTTCTTCAAATTGAGCAACATCTTTCATACTTGGAGGAAAGCTTATTCTATTAAAATTATAAAGTTTCTCAAAGCGTGAGTACTTTGTACATCGCTGTCTATTATTTTTGACTTTGACATCAGCATAATGGCGTATAGCTAAAAATGCATATTTAAAACACATGTTATCATTATTTCTAACATTGATAACCGCTTGTTTGTTGCTGAGAAAGGTAGGTAATTGTATGTGACACCGTCCCCTTCGTAACGATATAAAATTTGCGATGCGAATATCTCCTCCTAACACATTTTTAAGCTGCCAACCTGAGCCATGCATTGTAAACATTTCAATAATTTCATTCACTTCCTCTCTCACATGAGCATAATCACTTTCGAAACTCTCTGAATTGAACATTCTGTTCATCCTAGAATTAATAAACTGAGTGCAAGTTTCATATTCGAGGTCACTCCCTACTCCTCTTTCAAATGTACACTCTAATGAAATTTGAAATTTAATGCTCCGGCTGCCTGTTGTATTTATCGTTAAAATATTACGGAAAGGTGACTTCATTTCATCAAAATAGTCTGCGGTAGATTCTGGAAGATGATCATTTATTCCATATCGCTGTCTATATGTTCTGAGATAGCCACGGAAAGCTCCAATCTCAATGAATGGTTGTATCCTCAAGGAACGCGGTGGCATTCCTCCGATCTGTGGATGGCGCAAACTTAAATGATTGTTCAGCTGCTCCCTTCTTCCCGTAAAACGACATTCCAGCACAGGGCACCTCTGAAATTATATAAGTTATAAGTACTGTGAATATACTGTGAAATGTCTATTTGCATTAATTTAAATGGTGCATCAACTGAAAAAGTTTTAACTAAATTACTACTAAATTTTACTTACCATTTTTGAGTTGATAAAATATCAGAAACAATCTTGGAATTGGGTTTTAAAATCAGGCACTAATGCTTGAATTATTCAAGCGCTGATAATCGCGGATGTATTGTCAGATTGAATAACAATGATTCACTTTCAGTTGTAATGAAATCTTTAAATTGAAGTGGTGTATTATTATGGCTGGTCACTAGCGTTTAAGGCAATATGCAACGTCATAAGGTTGGTTTCAATATTGCTAGAATGACAGGTTAGAAATCAATGGATCACATTTGCACACAGTAAAATCCTTAAATATACATAAGTAGGTACATAGTTCTGCTGCACTTTTATCATTTCTATTATTCGTTCTTGTTTTGCATGTTGACCTCTTATCTTTGACCAATGAAAAAGTTCACCAGGTTCAATTCAAATTAACTAATAAAACAATAGTGATTTGATTATGTAATTTGCACTGCAGCATTCTTACAAAAATTCACACGTATTTTTGTAATTTTATTTTTGTATTTTATTCATTTCGTATTCTGGCTATGTAGCACATGTTTTAGCATTCAAGCAAAAGATATTAGCACAAAGATTGTCTCCAGTTAACATTTTATATTCATGTATTAAAATAGAAATGTGCCACACACCACATTTTTTTAGGTAACTAAATTCCTTGTATTCTGCTCAGTCTCTTTTATTGCTTCAATTGAGGAAGATAAATGAGCATTTAATGTCTATGTAAACACATATTTCAGCATTTGACTTTAGACAAATTACACCCAAAATATGTCTTGAGCTCACATTTTCCATTCATGAGTTTCATCGGTAAACGCTGCTCTCACCACTTATTTAGGTAACTAAATTCAATGCAAACTGTTTAATCTTTTTGTTATTGCTTGCAGGAAAAAAAGGAAGAAAATGAGCATATAGCAGCAAAGATAGCATGTAATTGTAAGTGCATATGCCCTTATAAATAAGTCTGTTTTAAAGAGATGATTATACAAGGACTTGGCTCTTATTTTGCAATGTGAGGTTGTAGTACCTACTTATCATCATCTTTTCATAGTTTCTTTGGCATTAATTTTTGCAATTTTTGGTGGAACCGGTGGAATGTGATAACATTTTATGTCTCAAGTTACATTGCTGGATGCATGGGAAAATAGTGGTTAATTCCTATAACACTAAAAATTAGTATAAAAGTGTCAAATGAATTCTCAAAGCACTTCACAATAGTTTTGGTCTTCAACGAATTTTAAAAAGTCTTAGAAGTTCAAAAAGTAAAAGTTTTTTTCGGATCGATTGCTGTCGGAGTCAGAAAGGAAAACCATGCCTAAACGTAAGTGTTACTTTATGTGTATTATGAAGTTCAATTTACCTATAAAGTGCGAACTCATTGTCATTTGAATTTCAATAATACAGTATTACTATTATTATTTTTTTTCTTAGGCAAGGAAACCGTGCTTACTAACGCTGAGGCTTTGTTGGAAGAAGCCCGAGCCATTGTTGCGAGTGCCCCAACCCGATCCCAGCAATTTAAAATTGCTAAACAACTACTTGATCAACACGAAAGTGCTGGTAAGGGTCTTATGATATTATTGTGTTATAGTTTCCATCTGTCATGATTTTTATTAAACGCTTATTACGATAGAAAATGTTTGCAAGAAGAAATCATTGGGAATAATAAATTCATTTTTTTGTTTATTTGTTATTTTTTCAGGAACTGACTCGGATAGCGATGGAGGGGATGAGAGCTCTACTGAGGAGGAACCTCGTCCCGGCTCAAGTAAGGCGAAACGTTCAAAAGTTGCGGCAACAGTTGTGAAGAGGGCCAAGAAACCAACAACGTCCAAGAAGGAGACTACCGAGCGTATAAGACTAGTATAATCAAAAAGGATTATGCTCCCATAGAAACTCAGGATGATCAAAATAAGATCCTATATGAGGCTTCAATTGGTGGGGGTACAATGGTACGCCTCACCAATTGGTTAAAGAATGAGAAATATTATATTTCCATTCGAAAGGGAGCTGCAATGAGTGGTGGTGTAACACTTTCCGTTAATTACATGAATTCACTCAAGCAAGCGCTTGATGATATCAGTGAAAATTTTTCTGAGATTTTTAACGACAAAGACTAAATTATCAAAATGTAAAAGTTTATGATAATGATCATTAAAATTTGAATCTTGAATTTTTGAACAGACGACAGCGACTTTTATTTTGTTCTTCGTAGCCGGAACGCGAAACTTCCGGAAAAACAAACTGATGGCTCTGCAGGTTTCGACCTCTACTGGTGCATATTTTTTCACGCCTTTCACACCCTTTTCATGCATATTGTTACACCAGAAAACGTTAGAACTATTTTTGCATTTTTTTTTCATTTTTATTAGTTCAAAAAAAGCATGCATCCGACCAGGGTGCACTGGGGTAGTGGAGACGGGAGTAGCGGTTATGTTACCGTATGGAACGTACGGAAGGGTGGCATCAAGGAGCAGTTTAGCATGTATTGGTCTTTGTGTAGTCGGGGGCGTGATTGACCGCGATTATCGCGGAACCATCAAAATTCTACTGCATAATTCTTCTAGCAGCACACGTGACATTAAGCCGGGGGAGCGCTACGCTCAACTTATAGTGGAGAAAATCTTTGACGAAAGTCCAGCTTACAGATTTGACTTTGCCGAGGAGGATTCTCTTACCAAACGCGGAGCTGGGGCATTTGGTTCAACTGGAACAAATTAATGTTTGTTTCAATTATCATTATGATACAATATACATGAAAGATTGAACGATTCAAAGCTTAAATTTTTGCGATTTTAATGACTGCAATTATTGTGCATGTAAATCATCACTGCATTATGCACCTTCTAATTATCTATACTATCATAATGCAATCATTCGTAAAGACTCAGAATTTTTTTTTATCATGCATATAACATTACATTGAATTCGACTTTTTCCTTCAACGCAGCTCTGCTCGACTCTTCTCTTCGGAAAACTACTCATCAGTTTTCATGTATAATATTACATTGAAATGAACTCGCTCAACTCCTCTACTCAGCTCATCGTTAACTCAAATCACATAATGCAATCATTCGTAAAAACTCAGAATTTTTTTATCACGCATATGTCATCGAATTGAATTCGGCTTTTCCCTTCAACGCAGCTCTGCTCGACTCTTCTCTTTGGAAAACTACTCATCAGTTTTCATGTATAATATTACATTGAAATGAACTCGCTCAACCCCTCAACTCAACTCATCGTTAACTCAATATCAAATGTATAACACACTCGACTCTTTTTCTCTCATTGCAGCATTTATGGTTCTATGGAAAACGTCTCATCATTTTCATGTATCGTAGTACATTGAAATGAATATAGCTTTTCTTCTCTTCGCAACTCATCGACAACACAAAATCAAATATAAAACATCCAATTGACTCTTCCGTTGTCAATTCAGCTCTTCAGTCATCTATGTATTAAAAATCGCTATTTCCTGCCACCGGGATTACCCCCGGGGGCAGGAAATAGCGATTTTAATATCATCACATAACGTTACATTGCACTTACACCACACCATCCTAACATTCCTGTATAATAATGATGACCGAAGACTCGCCACGGACAGAATATTTATTCCCATTTTAAAGTGGAAAGTTGAGCAAATGCATTTCAAAGAAATGATGATATCCTATGGAATTGACTTAAAATTGCACTTTTTCAGCTTTAGTCTCTTCTCCGAAGTCTTCCGCGATCTGCGATATAAGTCAGTCACCCAGAAAAAGCAAAGTCTTCCGTTAAACCATGGCAAGTGAGTCAAAAATGTCAATACCATATTAAAGGACTATCCATCTTTTCCCCTCAAAAAAGCATGATAATATTCCATAGACAGAACAAAAACATTTTATAATGCATTGGTTGACGTCTTTCCAAGTAAAAAAGTAAGTTTTGTGTTTCGTGTGGGGGAGGACATTTTCAGTCTCTTCCTTTTAATTCAGCAAAACTTGAATCAAAATGTATTGGAAAAAGATACTTTTTTTTGCACAACGTATACAATCCATAAAAATATATTTTGTTCCAAACCGTCTCCAACATTTTCTGTCACTATCAGAAGAAAACTCGTGATGCTGTACAAGAAACGGATTCTCAACTCAAAATATTTTTTTTCTTTAGAAAATATAATAAAAAAAGATCGTGAAAAAGTTGTCCTTAAGGAAGAAAAGTAAAGCCAGAAAAACTTGGATAGTGGGAAAAAAAGTCCAGCAAAAATCAGCAGACCAGACCAGTCACTTCTTCAGTAGAAGATGAAAGGGGAGAAGAGAGAAAAGACCTCTTTGAATCCCTTCCTGCTTGGTTATCGTTGTAGCAGCGAAGCTGGCCCAGTACCGTCGAGACTTGCTGCGAAAGCAGACGCACGTTCTTTCGACAACACTGCATGTGTCTTCTTCCTTGAAAGAGATCTTGTTAGGCTTGGTTAGTGCTGATCTGTTTTTTTCACTCCCTCAAGTCAGTAAGCTAACGTCTTTGTTCTTCCTTCTTTTCCAATCCCCATCTTTGGGCTCATTGTGGGCCCATATTTGTGTTGTGGCATTTTCTCATGTGGCGGTTTTGCCTTGTGTGTGTGATGTGATATGCATATTTTACTTGACTTTCCAGTTCAAAAACTGTGTTCAAAAAGAAAGCATAGCCGAAATACATCACATCATTCAAAAACAAGGATATAAACATCACAATAAAGTTTGTCCACAAAACACAAGTTGGTCACTTCACCCTATGCTCCTTTTCTACAAAACATCGTAAATTTTATTTATGTAGCTGTCAACTTTGGTCCCCAAAAGTAATGTAAATCGCATTTCATTGAGTTTCCAATTTTTTTTCTAATAAAATTCACAACTGAAAATCACAATCGTTGAAGCAAAATAAAACAGCGGTAGGTCCCCAATGGAGCATTCATAACTCTTCTGAAAAGAAATAAAGCTGTTAAAACAGCGCTAAGGACGTAGCTGAGTAAATACTGCCTTTGGCATCCTGTAATAATGACTTGTTGATACTGTTGTCCATCACGTCCCGTAAATTGTCATAAGATGCATACTTCATATTGCTTTCACAACAGTATAAATGCAAATTGTTTTAATCGCCGATTGCCGTTTACAGT
>JAHZMX010006542.1:0-52340 GCA_027743895.1 Seira musarum | reverse complement strand
CTTTGTTCCAAATTTGAGGTCAATCGGTGACCTCTTTCGAAAGTTATCGTGTACACGGACAGGAGGACAGACGGTCACATCATTCTCAATACTAGCTTCGCAAACTCAGCTACGTAATAAACCATGGTAACTTTCAATACAACGTTGAAATTTTGACCATGAGTCACCATGACAAGTGAAATGCAATGTAAGATTCTATTAGTTCCGTCTTCATTTCACTATACCATGATAAGGTTCACACCTACTTTCGTTTCATGGGTGATTACTGGTTACGTACAGATTGGTTCTTGCAGACGTAAGTAGTAGGCCTTTTACGGCTTCATTGTTCATGTATTATGCAGATATTATTATGCACTCTTACCATATCATATCGCCGTGAACTTCTGGAAAAAGTTGTGAAAGTTAAAACGTAGATGCTTTTACATGGACATGCAAACATGTATTTGTGCCTCATATTATGCTAACCTTGCAGTTTTTTATTTTTACCTGCAATGTTACCGTAAAAATGCCTTGCTACACGCGTAATTATAAAGAATGTGACTGCCTCCACAACAACCGAAATCAAGATATATATTTAAGTAGGTATATATGTTGTGCTAAAATTACAATTAGGAAGGTAGCATGGCAAATGAAATCAAATAAATTTGGGCTAAATTAAATTAAGGGTTTGAATGGATGTTAGTTATCTGATTTTTGTAATCTTATTTACTTCTTTGATGCTTTACAAAATTCCCAAATTTTTCTTGAAAGTCGCTAATTGTGCCAAATTTTCGTCTCTCCATTGTCTTCTTTGGACAAGACCAGAGTTTGGAACTTTCTCCTGCAACTGTCTATCAATCTCTTGAGCTCCTTCAGCAGTCATCCTGGGAATTTCTGTCTGAGTCAGCGAAACATCATAGATTGCTTGGCCGTATCTGTCGCAATAGTCTTTGAAGCCTTCAGCGTTCAGCTGAGCAGTTTCAAGTGGTCCAATGAAGCAATATCGCGGAGCTAGTCCTTCAGTCATTACTGTATCCGCATCCTCGACGCTCAGATATCCATCATTTACCAGTCGCCACATTTCGTTTAAGATAGCGTATTGGACACGATTCAAGGCGAAGCCTGTAAGTTCCTTGGTCATTACAATAGGCTTTTGGCCCAGGTTTGTGAGAAACTGTCTCACGTGGGCGGTTATGGAAGGATCAGTATTGGGAGTGGGAACTATCTCAACAAGACGAACAAAGTATGGAGGGTTCACCTACAAATCCAGACACATAAGTTGTCTGAACTGATATAGAAAAATGATTGAAATGATTTTAAGCTGGTCGCACGTAATTTACATACCGGGTGCACAACAACAGATCTTTTGCTGATTCCGAGGTCACCTATAAACTTGGAAGGCATGATAGTGGATGTAGAACTTCCAATTATTGCTTTCGCATTTCCAACCTCAGCCAGAAATTTGTCAAGGTCATTAAAGACACCGGTTTTAATTTCAAGCCTCTCAGGAGTACATTCTTGAATGTAAGTAACATCCTTCAGGGCTTCCTTTAAATCTTTATGATCTATATTTGACAAAGAGTAACAAGATTTGCATATTATAAATATACTATACTTGTGTATTATATTATAAAGTAAGGTATTTCAGCATATAGAACATAATTTGGTAATATGAATACGATATTAAAAGCATTTTATATATTTTAATTTACATGATATTAAAGCAAGTTGTTGTTCAGCACTCAAATTGCCCCTTAATTGCCCTTTCTGCTCGAGTGCCTTCAACTTCTCCGAAATTTGTTGCGGGGCAGATGCTAGGGCCACAGGGAAAGAGTCATACAAGCGGACTTTATGGCCTCCTGATGCAAAAAGCATTGCCCAGGACTTCCCGACAATTCCGCTAACAAGAAAAGTAGGTCAAATTCAACCCAGTGATTTTGTACTTCTTCAAAAAATAATTGTAAATATAAGTTAAAACTGTGTAAAATACCTTCCAATAACTAAAACAATTTCGGTGGTCATCTTTTTTTAGTTTTCTTAGTCCAATGACGAGAAAAATAATTATTTTAGGAATTTGATGATGTGCACACCCGATGAAAATCCGAAAGCGACTAAGTAGATATGTTCCTAATCATGCCATATAGTCTTCAGATTCCAAAATGCCAGGATGATGTGATCATCAAGTGTTATCTCTTAAGTAAATTCTGAAGAAAAAAAAATGAGATGAAGCAAGAGTAATTGGAACTTTAGTTTTCATGAAAGCAAGTACCCAAGAATTCATGATCCGATTTCATCGGTATAGAAAAGACGCAACGTATAAGTACAATAATAATAAAAAGCTTGAAGTTATATTACAAAGCAGGAGTTCATTTAAACCATCTTGAAACGAATAGGATCTTTCCAACCAAACCTACTTGTAAGAGCCAATGAAAAATGTAGTCCAAAAGCTCGTGATCTTTATACAAACAAATTTCCAATACTTTGGATTAAAACAAGTTTTTTAAGAGCTGCGTCCACCTCCACAAACTTGAGTCATCCACTTAAGTATTCTTAATGATGGGTCAACTACATGACATTCGGTGTTAGATTGTTTTTTATTTCTCGCGTTATCTCTTTTCACAATAATGGCGACGGCGACAGTTTAATATTAAGATTCACACTTAAGTCATTAAATTACAATTACATACATACTAGACTCTAAATATTGCAGCCTCTCATATGCATTTGTTGCATTTGGAAAATGTTGGAATTTCACCAATGCTTTTTTTTCCAATTTTTAAAAATCGCATTTAATCGATTTCATACCTTACCTACGACAATTACATGAAATAAAAAATAATAATTGTAAATGTTTTGTGCTAAATGCGTAAATAAGGGACAAAGGATTACGTCAGAAAGTGCCATTGAAAATCAGTAAGAGAGAATTCAACTGAAATTATTGGCGGGGAACATTATCTGCCCGGCAGGTCATAAAAACTTTCTGGAATCTCGTCGCTGTTCGTTGTTACTAAATGTGATTTAAGCTTTGAATGGAACCATAAAGTTGGATACGTCACCCATCCCAAGATACCGTTATTTTTGCAGCGGGAGCATTTTTTTAAATTCACTTATTAATTTAAAAAAAGCAATTACTTGAATAGGTATTACACGATAACGTACGAAATACGATACGTAAAGTAAGTTTCCCAACTCTTCCTTTCCGTTAGACGCGCAGGTGCAATAATAACGAGAGTTTACATTCCATTTTAAGGAACACGGATTTATACTTACAAGATATTAAGGTGTGTTTTATGCTCACTTGGACGATTCCTGTTTGTTCCAGTATCCTTAACTATCGATAAAAATAGTTTACAATATTATTTTTGATTCCTCAGCTCAATATAGGTTAAAGTGGCTGGTCGGCTTCTGTGATTCAACTGCACTTGAAGCGTTTGTTCCACCCGGCTTGCTGAAGGCCAAAAATTATATTTCGGCAAATTGTCGTCCTTTTCTCGGTCACTGGGACATCATCATCATCATCAGTATTAACATCGTCGATACCAGGGAGACAAATTCAAGAGACGATACAATCAATCAGTAAGTGTCAAAAATCAAAAAGTAAACATTTATTTGTACGAAGTCAATGCCTGGCTGGCGGCTGGTCCATTGTCAAAAAATTATGGTTTGGGTTGAGTGATTGAAGTCCGTTGCAAATGCATCATAATGGTCGTAAACGTAAAAAGAGGAACAAAGATGAGATAATTTAAAAATGAATGGGACTCAATCAATTTACTTTTACGTATTTGCTGTTTTGAACATTGTCTCGAGTTAGTATAAGATAAGAATATCTGCATTTGCACCAATGAATCCGACGAGATTTACATATTATTTTACCATTGACGAATTGAATGATTTATTAATATTTAACGATTGACAAAGTATCTTAGTACTTGTACTCATTTTATCGTGCGTGGAAGTGGAAGTAAGCATTTTAACTTGATCACCACCGATTGCTCACGTGGTTCTTATGAGTTGCCTTATCAAACTATTTCACGATGGAGTATGTTCAGCGTAGATGCTTGAGTAAATTAAACTGAGATTATGCGCGTCCTAATATTTGCTTAATTGATATGAATTGGTGGTGTTCTTCCCGTGATTTCTGGCGAAGTTTGATAGGCATTGATTGACTGTATTTTATTAATTGACAGATTTCCCGAAGATCGAAGTTATAATAGCTGCCGTTTGCCCTTGCATCAACCTACTCACAACTCATCTCACTCGTCTCCGTCATAACGGCAACGACGACCAGTACTTTTCCACAGCAAGAAAGAAAGCGAACACACACAACTCTGCTGTCTTGATGCATCAGTACAGATTTGAGATTAAATGAATTAGCAATATACGTAATCAATATAAGATTTTAATTTTTATGAAACAAGCGATTGAGAAATATTGGTACTACCAATATACTACAGCTTTGTTAAAGGTTTTTCGTTCAAAGATCTCACCGTCACTTCAGTAGTATTAATTGCTTAAAATAACATTGTATTTATTCAGACAAATTATTCGTATAATTCAAAGGGTTTGCATAGACTACGCTTAGTTCAGGTGATTCAAAAGGTATTCTTGGCGAAATTCATTATGATGTGTTCAAATTTTACCGACTGCATTTCGTGCCTTGCCCGAAGATGTGTTTGGGAAAACGGTACTTGTAAGTTGGTTCCAGAGTCAATGAATAGAGAGGATTACTTGGTGACTGGACCTGATGCAAAGTTATGTCCTAACTGGAATGATACTCCCAATGATTGTTATACTTCCCCATTATGGCATTGTCTATACGGTTTTGCCCTAGGTTGTGTATTTGGAATCTTGATGGCGATTTATGAATGTCTGAGGGGCGAAGAAGATGACGAGAATTAAAATTATAGAAGTAAATTATTTACCAGCATCTTTATAAATCGCTTTATAGGAGTGGATTACAGGTGTGGAAAGTTTCAAAATGAATGTTAGATAATATTGGATCTTAATGGCTCAATTAAAAAATTGAATGAAATTATTGTACTTTAGTGACGTAACGGCGAATAAATAAGGTTTGTAAACATCATCCAATATGTTTTGATTACTTACTTTTAGGTTACATTAGCGTTCGTTGGAGCAATCAAAACAGAAATGTGCTAGTAAATATAAATTAGCGTTTCGGTTATATTTAGAGCAGTCAACTGCAAAACAGATGCAGGGGAAGAATGGATATTTTTCCTGCCTCAATCTCATGCACGGAGGATGTTGAGGTGGGAGCAATGGCATTTTCCGTGATGAAAAACAACAACAAGTCTTTTATGAAAATTGCATTTCTTTCAATGATTGGTCTCACTGGTTGTCAACCAATAAGAACAATGAATCTCATTGAAGTCATAAGTCCACTAGCCAACAGAACAGAACTCTCATAATCATCATGACAAGTCACGTTCTCAGCAGTGGAATTGATTCCAGAGATGTAAAGGGCATTTATTAGATAGACCATAGCAATGCAGTAGTCGAGCGTGTGTGAGTGAGAGGGAACTAATGAAAATTTTGTATATGACAAACATTAAAATAAGGACTTAGACAAGGACGTGAGTCAATCAGGTCCATCGGTCGTGAACATTTTTAGACATGTAATGTATTATATGAGTAAAAAGGTACAGACGGACAGGGATGGAGATGGAATGATTTCAACATTTTAAGCTCAAAGGAATATTTAAGAATTTAACAATATTATTCCTCTCCTTTCCTCTTGTGGCCTCTATTTCATGCATAATTTTTTCCATGGATCTTGCAAAAGAATGCTCTAGACGACGACGACATGACACCACACACAGAAGTGTACTGTATTTATGAGATGTATCGTATCCGCGTTATATTATCAGGTCTGATGATCATTATCATCATCGTCATTTATCTTCAGAATAAAAATACAAACATACTTATATATAGCATGGCATTTGACTAACTAGTGGTAACCGTCCATGTGCAGAATGGATGAACGTAAAAAACCTGCTCATCTTGTCCAGATCCATCTCCACCACTCACCAGCATCACCTCTCTAAAACTTGTTAATTTCCATTGCAATAATAAAGGTAAGGTCTATAGCAGCGAGTGCAAGTGCACGATTTGGATTTAAGGATTTACTATATACGTCTAAATCACATTCAGAGTTCGCTTCGTAAACAACATCATCAAAATTCATCAACTCTTGCCTGAAATGATAATACCTTGTTGTTGTCGAGTTTTATTTACGCTGTCGACGGTGTAACAAAAATAACAAATGTGCAGATTTGAGTAGCGTTAGTCGTGGTCAAAGTAGATGAATTAATTTAGTAGTTGAGTATCTTTAATTGTGCGTTTAAAATTTTTAATGCACATGGAAAGAATTAAGGACTTGAAGAAAGCAATTGTACCTGAAGACATAATAATGGAACCCATGAAAATGGAGAACAATTTTTCGGCTCAAGACGATGGGCGGGATCCGTTGTCAATTTTACCGGAAGAGGTAAATTTTTTTAATTTGCTAATAAATTTTATTTATTTTTATTTTATTTTTTTTGAATTGTCATAGACCAATGCTTTAAACGAAGGGAAACATTGGCATTTTATTTCTTTCTTAGCTTTGGGAAATCATTCTGTGTATGCTGAAGGACTCTCCGGATGATCTTGTAAGTTGCTGCAGAGCGTCCCTCAGTTGGGATGACATCTTAAAGTCGCGAAAATCAACATGGATGTTTGCCCACGTAAGTAAAAAATATGAGAGGCTCCTTCCTGGCATCAGTGGATGAGCTTTTTATTTATTCGTCCTTTTGTATTGTTCCAGATATTCCCATTCATTTACCCGTACCTGAAGAAAGTTGACATCTTGAAATGCAGAAAGGTTTGCAAGCACTGGATGAAAGGCGTCGACGACTTCATTGAGAATCATCCATGTCATCGACCATCTCAAACAAGCAACGTGCTGGATGATGTGGATACGGGTCGTGAATCTGTGTATTACCCACTCATCTCTAAACAACTGTACGAGATTAGATTTGTAGAACCAGAAGAACTTTCAGACTTTCGAAATAAAATGGGTGCACACACTCGAAACCCTATTATCGGCAGATCGGTCAGTTTCTACAGCCGGGTGAACGATGAGTGGATGATGAATGCTTTGCATTTCCTATCCGCCTTTGGAAAACATATTTGGTATTTCTCATTCGAAAGTGTTCATGCACCCATACGTTTCATCCAATGGCTTCGTCAATGCCTTACCCTGTTACCAAACTTGAGAAGGCTGCACATCATTTCTCTTATTCAACATCAGAATGAAAATGAAGCAGGTGGAGGTGCTGGTGGTGGTGGAGGAGGAGGAGGAGATGAAAATGCAAATGAGAATCAAGCAGAAGGATTAGACCAAATTATGGAAGACTTGAATGCAAACCCATTGCCTCCGTTGCCTTATCTGGAAAGTCTGGAGGTTTGCACTCACAATCTTCCGAAAATGATTCAAGACTCATTGGTCGCTGCATATGTGAAGCAGATCTATCGCTTGCAGCTGAATGAGTGGAATGAAATGTATGTAACTGGAGAGACGTACTGCTTTGGCAATGTTCGTGAGCTGAGCTTAACGATCGATTCTAACGAGTTGCTGGGAAACTTGATGGAGCTGAATTGTTCAAATTTAACAAAACTGAACCTTACCCTGCGTTACAACGAGATCGACCTTCCTCTTTTATTCAAAATACTTCAGAAACTTGGTGAATCATTACGAGTTCTTAAGGTTTCTGTTAGTCCTGGATCTGCTTTCAAGGAAGACTACCTGGAGGATGATGATCTTTTATTGGAGTTATACTTTGCGAGGATGAATATGCCACATTTGAAAACCCTTGTCTTAGTCAACTTTTCCAGTTTATCGTATAACTTCTTGGCAGGAATGGACGCACTCCAGTATCTGCATATTGAGAGATGGACTCCCGATCCTGGAATAGTATTTGATTCGGAACATGAAATTGTCCAATTTACGGACTTCATTGGTAAAAGGCAGATGTACGCTTCTAATATCTGGGAAGTGCTTCCAGCTTTAAAGCAGTTAACATACCATGACCTCAGCGAACCCCGACAAAGATATAACCGGAGAATGTATGAACACATTATGAGTAGAAGAGTTGAAAATTAAAACATATATTGCATACGGTATCAAGTCTGTGACTGTGTAAATTTTACAGAAACTATTCTCAATAATACAAACATAAGTAAGAATAAGTAGTATAAATTGTCTATTTAAGGATGTGATTCATTAGATCTGTCTGTGCCATCATAACAACACACACAATTATGCATTTTCCATATATAATCGAAAGTTAAGGGTACTATTATCATTATTATTATTAATTAAAATTATAAGATGTTTGGGACTACATACATATTTAACTTGATATTATATATGTAGCAGAGTACAACATTATTGGTACATACTTTCTTTGTGATAATGACAGTACGAAATAAAGGCGAAACGTGTAATTTATGCGTTTCATAAAATTAATCATACATGCATACTCAAGATCTAATTCAAGTGTGAAATTGAAATGCGAAATTTAAATTTACTACATAAAAAACGGATATGGGATTATGATTTTTTTTTTCGCTTCCATACCTATATAATCATAAATCAAATTATCGCACTTCACACATGCGCTGCTCCTCAAATTTTCAGATTGGATAAGCTAGAATAAGTTCTCAGTTGTTGCTGCGTCAATAGAATAGAATCATGTGGGGCTGGAGCTTTATTGCATCATCATCACTATCACATTGCGTTGCTCGTAGTTCGTGCATCACATTACACAATAAGTTCGTGTCTCACGTGTCAACAGAATTTGGGCGGCAAGGCAGCAGAAGCGGGTATGAGCCTGTGTTTGTGTTGACGTGAGGAAAAAATATTCCTTTTTACTTTGCTATTGCAGAAGATCTGAAGATCCAGAGAGGAGTTTTTGTTCTGGACAAAGGATTTTTTCTGTTCCAGTCATTTGCAAGGCAGAGGCCAAGAAGTAGTAAATGACTACGAACATTTCCTTGATAATTTATTGAGTTAAAAAAAAAGTTTTCTCTGTGAATTTATTTTTAGTTAGATTAAATTGCAATTTTGAGGTACAGTGGCACTTTTTAAGTGTTTTACCTTTGTTGGAAGTGGATAATTTGTGAGTGTCAGCTGCAAGTATGACTGGGTCATCTGAATCATTCGATTCGGCGAGTTTATATTACCACCTCCCCTCATACTACAAGCATCTCTTCCCTGCAAAATTGATGTACCAATGGCTTTCATATGGAAATCGTGAGCAATTATAGCAGAAATAAAAGAAAGATTTCGTTTACGCATTTGTTTCCTCTTAACAGTTATATAACGATTATTACTTTTTCTATTACAGCGGAATTTTTCGCAAAGCGAGAATTTTCATTTACTCTTGCTGGTGATGTGTATATTCGGTACCAGTCATTCAATTCTGATGAAGATTTCGTCTCCGAACTGAAGAAGCGAAGGCCAGAAAAGATTGACATTGGCGCGGTGTACAATCAAAAGCCAAGAAGTAGAAGTACCTTGGAAGACTTCATTCCACTTCATAAAGAGTATATAAAATAATCCACACAGCAAACTTTAGTTTCGATCATTTGTTCAAGGCAATGACAATTATTACTTATTTTTAACAGATTCGTACTAGATATTGATTTAACGGATTATGATGACGTTAGAACCTGTTGTAAGGAAGCAAAAGTTTGTCCGAAGTGTTGGAAATTTATTGCTTTAGCCGTGAAGTTACTAGACACCACCTTGAGAAGTAAATTTAAATTCATATTGTGCTGCATTTTAATATTGACCATTACGAATGGTACTGATATTTGTAACATGAACGACAATACGGACAATATCTCCTTATTTTAGATGACTTTGGCTTTGAACATTTGCTCTGGGTGTTCAGTGGTCGTCGTGGTGTTCACTGTTGGGTTTGCGATGAATTCGCCATTAATATGGATGCTAGCGTTCGATCGGCTATTTTGGAGTATTTGACAGTAATGACTAAAAAGAGTTTTTATCCATTATGACCATTTTTGAATTTAGACCATTTGGGTGGCAAAGTTAATACTTACTAGTGTTAATTTTTTTATCAGGTCATCAGAGGCGGTGAAAGTAAGATCAAAAAGGTTACGCTCCCAAGTGCTGATCGAATTCATCCTTTTATCCAGTACTTACGTTGACATTTAATATGATTTTTTTAAAAAATATTGATTGTGTAAGATTTTAACCTATCGGACTTTTCGCACTTAGGCGATCGATTGATGTAATAGATGAGTATTTTGAAGAAATATGCCGCGAGGATCAAAACATGTTAGAAAATGGGGATAAAAATTTCGAAATACTTCCTGACGAAGTCAAAGCCGCTACAAGGAACTCTTCAAATAGATTTAATGATGTCATGAATTATCTCGAATTGAATGTAAGCCTTTTAGTTTGTATTGTGCCGCCACGCGAAATACTAGAACTTTCATTTCTTAAATTATTAAAATTTGAACTACCCTGAGCAGAAGGAAAAGAAGACCATGAGAACTATTAAGCAAGAACTGAAGCTTCAACTTTGTTTCCCGCGGTTGGACGTAAACGTTTCTAAAGACTTGAACCATCTGCTTAAGTCACCATTCTGTATTCATCCTAAAACTGGACAAGTGTGTGTTCCATTTGATCCTGAAAAAGCGTTTGAATTCAACACCACTGAAGTCCCTACTATTACGTAAATCTCATCTTGTTTTATTTTAACAATTATTTTACACTTAAAGTTACTAATGTAATGATAATGATCAATTTTACTTCTGTAAATTACAAGTAAATTGCTGGACGAGGTGAAAAGCAAATTCGGAACCCAAGGACCGGAAAATGATAGTGAAAGTACACAACTTCATCTCTCAGTTGGAGAAGTTAATCCGTTCGAGACTGCATTAGGGCCATATTTAAAAATTCTACAGGATTTTGTGAAAAAACTGGAAAAGGCTAAGCAAGGTAATCATGTTTCGAGGTCTTCAATATTAAGTATTACATCAATATTTTATTTTTCCTGTCGGCTTAATTTATTGTTTTTTTTTTCTAGCTGAAAAACCTAAGGAGGTGATACAGAATCCGTACGATTTTTGAATGCTGACAAATTAAATGGCTTCATGTTAGCTTTGTGTAATCTTATTTTCTGGATTGTTAAATCAGTTGTATTGTAACGTGCTTATTTTTTTTATTATTTAATGTGAAGCTGCCAAGTTTCGGAGATGAAAATGTGTAAAAGTATTACTTATGTATGTGTATCAGTTTCACCATAGAAACGTAATTTTGTATAGTGGAAAACAAACCCGTAGGCATTTGGCATTTATTGTAATACTTGATTAAATACATGTAATTTCATAAAATTGATTGTGCATGCATTGGTGCGATGATTAATTCCGCATGTATGTTTATTAAAGCACTGACTTGGAATTTGGCTTGAAATAATATGTACGTTTAAACTAGGAATTTCTTGTTAAAGGAACAGTCGTATGTGCGTCCTTCACTTCCTTTTGTGGAACATTTTCTGACATCGAATCTTTTCCGCCTCAACACAACCTTTCTCCAAGACATCAATCTCTTCAAATTCTGCATTCACTACTTTCTTTAGAGTTGAGTCTAACTCTAACGCACGAGTTAAATCTTCTCGAGCCTCTTCAAAATTTGCCAAATGCTTATTGCACTGCCCTCGTCGGAAGAGCCCCTTTACGTTTTCTATTTAATATTTTTAATTAGAAAATATATTTTTATGTTGGGGAATAAAAGATTTATCGAAGTAAAAAAAATTTAACTATATAAGAACCTTTATCAATGTCAAGTGCTAGATTGTTGAAACGCAAAGCTTCATAGTATTCTCTGTTCTTCAACTTGCAAAATGCATAGTTCAAGAGTAATGGGACTTTTTTCTCCTCAAGATCTTTCATCTCTTGGGATCCAGGAACTTCTCTGTAAACCAAACGACCAACGAAAACAAGTAATATTACGTAACATTTAAAAATAACAATTATCTCAAATGTTTTCTAAACATTTGGAACAGACTTGTTCATAAGTTGCTCAATCCTGTTGATTCCTTCCATGTATTTAATAGCAGCATCCTTGTAATGCCGATTCCAAAATAATTTGTTTCCTTCATCTTGCAACTTTGTTATGGATGTGGATTTCTCATCATCCGTCATGTACCATGATTCCATCTCATACTCTCCAGGAAGACCAACGTCGACCAGCTCTGTATTAATGCACCGCATTTGATTAAAATACTTTATCTCATTTCATTTTCAAATAAAACAATGAACTACATAATAAAAAACAACCATTTATTTGTCAACGCTTCTATTTACCAAAGACAAACGACAAATTCCTTGGTCTTTTTAACAAATCATCCAAGTCAGTGTGGCCAGTGCCGCTTAGCAATGATCCACAACAGCTTCTAGAGCTAGAACACGCATCCGATTTTTTGCCAGTCTCGCGAAAGACTTTCGCCACCATGGGATAGTAGATGCAAAGCTGACAGCAAAATACGTAAAAAATTTAATACAAGAAGCCGTTAATTAAATATATGTACTTTAATTCTATCAATATAAGAGCAACGTACCTCCTTGGGAACCAGAAATTTAGCGACTTCCCCTTCGAACATGGTATTTAACGCCAACTCCCACACTTCCATCTTAAACTTCTTCCCAAGAATAATCTCCATTGGCTTTGGATTCTTTCTAGTGTCATCATATGTTACACCGTCTTCCAAACTCATGGTTTTAAAGTGAAAACGAATCTGAACCAATAAATAAATAAATATTTTTATCATAGTTTAGTGATTCGCAGTGGAATTTTAATAATTTAGAAATTAAGGTCCTACACGACTTTTGTTGGGATATGGTGGAGCTGTAGATCCTTTTCTTCCTCCAATGAGGATCTGTTTCTTTATGCATGTCGGTAGACTTCCAGGAGGACATTTTTCAAGCAAACCCTGCGTCAAAGTTGCAATCGGAAGGTCAACGCCTACAGTTCTATTGGAATCTGGTGGATCCCTCTCACTTTGCCTTCGAGCATTTAAATCCTCTTCACTGGGTGTCCGTGTTGCCACACGACCGTCCTCTTCAGACATGATTTTACTTCAAACGTTTCGATTTCTCAAAGATCTCGTTCAATGTAATCTGAATAATAATAAATAATAATGTTACTATATAAGCAAAATAAAAAATAGAAAGTCAAAGTTAAACTGGTGATGATGGTGATTTTAAAAGATAAGATGACCTCTTACCAGATAAGGTGAGGTATTTGTACTGAACTAATCGTAAGTATTAACAGCAGACCTATAACAATAATAATAATAATAAATGAAAGTAATAAAATTATTTTGCCTTTGACTCGTATTGAATTTAAGATTAATACTTACTAGGATCTTGAAGGTATTATTAATTAATAGAATGTAGGGAAGCTCATTAAACTGCACGAAGTCGAAAATCTTTTGAGGTCAGCTGTATGAAAGTCGAGAGGACAAAGTGAAATAATTAGTCATTACATATTTCCAAGAAAAGCTTTCACAATGAAAGTAAGGGGGCAAATGACCTTTTACAGTGGTATTTATAAACTTTTAAAATTCCTTACCTCTTAGGTTTGTCACACCACCACCGATGATCACTGAAGAATAGAATATCACAGGTTTCATTTCATAAGTTGATACGTTTTGCACACCCCAAAGTGTGCATATATGCTACAACACAGGAACAATTAACAATGATCCATTGAAACTAAAAAGGTCATTGTTCTACCTATTTTACATTTTGGCAAAATAGTTCTTACTAATTTTATTCTTCATTATTAAGAAAACAGCAGCCCGATTAGATGCACCATTACAATGACAATGATGACCTAACTGCCTAAGCTGATACTAATTGTTCATGATCAATCAGTCAAAAAGGACTATTCTATTCTACGGAATGTAAAAATCGCTATGTGCAAATGTGCAATACATTTCTAAAACGAAACTCACAGATGATGCATGAAGCACGAGCACGAATCAAGCTCGCCTTTGAGATGAGAATATAGGCTCAACTGAATAATGCTCCGCAATTGCAATAGCCCAGTATCAAATATCAAATGTAAAAAAAACCCTTTTCATTCCACTGATGATTCCTCTACAAAACGAAATGTATATGTACCAACCATGTAACATGTATTTCGCTTTTCACTTTGTTTTATCATCCTCTCATCTTACCCCAACTTTGATTAAATTAATTTGGATAAATCAGCAAAATAATTATGCATAGTTTTATATCTCGCTTCATGTTCACAATCACATTAAATGTATGATTTGTTTTCAGGAAAGTCAGATTTATTTTAATAGTTGACATTTGTTTAGAAAACAGTAGACTTTAAGTAAATGCAAAAATAAGAACCTTTCAGCGTTTAGTATTTTACCGTGTCATCAGGCAGAAATTGAGATTGAAATGGGAATTCATTGACTATTCGCGGAAGGTTTTTATATTTCGGTTTGTTTGACTCGGGTATTAGAGAAAGCGTTGGCCCCAAGAAGGCTCTCTTCGATAGCAAATAATTCATTCAACTTTTATTAGTGTTCCCTAATTATGATATGATTGGTGACTAGGTACATGAATTTTTGTGGCCAGTAGTGTCCTCATGCCGACTAATTAATGGTCTCTCAAACTCTCAAATAAAAGGGCAAGGGCAAAGCATGCCATTGAACTTGTTTATTTTTTTAAAACTAAAAGCTAGGTATTGGGGATGCATTTTAGATTTTTGACGGTTCATACCATTCATTTAATTTTATTCGGGTATTTCATATAGGAATTCAAAGTTACTTTATCTGAAAATGCTTAAATGAAAATAATATTCAAAATAATTTTTGTAGCACATGGGCCACCACAATGAATGGCAATTAAAAGTACGGTTTTGAATTCATGATTGTCTTTCGTTCACACAATGCGGGTGGGCATGTCGATACAAAAATCAATTCTAAGGACATATGTATTACGCATACATAACATATCTAAGCTTGTTTAATTTGTAATGGTTGAGCAATATGGGTTTTACAAATAGTGATACGGAAACCATGAAATATTTTATGGCGACAACAGTTTAATACTTGCAGTTAAAAAGCTAACCTAAATATATCAATTTATTCATTCATTCCATCATCTGTAAAGCGCTAATTTGGCAATGAAAATACTTAATTTTTAGTGTATTTAGTAATTCCAATGTTGTAATTACATATCTTCAATTCAGTGAGGAATGTATACCAAGAAGCATTGTTACACGAGAATATCATTAAAATCAACGAACCACCTGCGTGATTAATTTCTCATTTTATTGCTTCCAATTCCAAGTTTTCGGTTTCACAGGAAAAACGTCCTGCAACGTAGTAAACCTATGCAACAAGCAAAGCATGGCGTGGCTCGGCATTACCATCACATTCACCACTTACTCCACATCCACATAACTATTTGTACGGTTTAATAATAACCAGTTTTTTCGGCTCCTTCAGTCGCTACTCATCCCAGCTTCCAGCCTTTGAATTCAAATTTGAATTTGTTCAAGGTTAAGTAAAGGTCATCAAGGTATTTTACTTTGGCCTACCCTACCCTCAAGTCTTTTGAACAAAAAAAAACTATCAAATTTTTGTATCATTCAAATGTTTACCCAACTACATATCAACAGGAATATGGGGAATGTGTTGCTTCGAACGAAGCAAAGGGACGTCCCTGACCCGAGCGTGGCGGTATGTACTGAAAAAAAAACTTCTTAAACTTATTACACGCTTACATGCATCAATCATTATACTTCTTCGCATCTTCTTACACTTATTCCCGTTCAACGGAGTGTTGACCTACATTTGCAACCTTTGAGCTGAAAATGAAAACCTGGTTCCGGCGCTATACGTAGCACGACCCCTCTTCAAAACCCTTTATATCTGTGTTAATTGCTTGGTGACTAAAATGGCGTACTTTGACCATGTTTTTTTTATTTTTTAATCCGAAATACATATTTTAGATTTTTAATTTTTTTTACCTTTAATAACGCTGTTGGCACTAATGCTGCCAATCCATTTTTTCAGCTGGCAATGCCAATGGCATTAAAACGCAGGTGGCCTTTTTTTGGCTGCGGGTCCCCAACTTTGGGTATTCCTGCACAGATTGGGAAGTACCCTCCAACAGCATGCACGTCGTCAGCATCTTCGATGTCAAGTTATGTGGGCGTTGAAAATCCAGTCCCCCTCGAGGAGGTTTGCGTTCCCGGCTTCAGGATAGTAAATAGATTTGAGGTTACAGAATATATTGGATGTGGAACCTTCGGCAAGGTAGTGCCATGAATATTATTAAATGCCGTTTATTACTAAATTTAAAAAAATCTATACATATTTATTTCAAATTTAAACTGCATTATAACGATTCCTCTTATCTTCACAGGTCGTTAAAGCCGTTGACCTCAATTTGAATTTACCCGTTGCAGTCAAAATAACAAAGGATGCCGGCAGACGTCTTGGAGATGACGGCAATAAGGAAGCTGCAGTTTTAAGAAAGCTAAATGAGTTTGACTCAAATGACAATTTTCACATTGGTTAGATTTTATTTCTCTGATAACGAATTCGCTTTTGTTCGTATTTTTGTTCACATTTAGTGCGCCAATTACTCATTTGTATTTTGACTATGATTTGCTTGCATTTTAGTAAAGCTTTTTCATGGATTTTCTTGGAGAGATCGACATTTCTTCGTATTTGAATTGTTGCCAATGTCACTGAAAACATACATGGACCAATGGAGGACTGCTATGAATACTGTAGCTGTGGACACGGTAAAAGGTTTACCCATTGATCAAACCATTACTATTTCGTATCAGTTATTGGAAGCGCTGGCGTACTTGGCTCGTTTTCACATTATGCACTGCGACCTGAAACCCGACAATATCATGATCAAGGATATAACAACCCTTGCAATTAAAGTGATTGATTTGGGCGCATACGAGACCGAGGGCTCCGTAAGTTATGCTTGTGCAATTATACATGCGTCTGTGTATCTAGATGTACAGGAAAAAATTTAACAACACTCATTTTAATTTTAATTTCTGTTATTTTTAACCGCGTGTAGACGCCCATGCTATATTTACAGACAAGACATTACAGATCACCTGAAGTGATCTTAGGACTACATTATACTTGCGCTATTGACATGTGGAGTTTGGGCTGCATCATCACCGAAATGCACATTGGCCGCATCCTATTTCCTGGAAACGATGAGGTGAATTGTGTGTATGCATCTACATAATAATTGCCGACCACTTCAAATATGTTTGCGTGATTTTTAGTTGGATCAAATGTATAAGATAATGGAGGTCTTTGGAAAACCATCTTCAGAATTGTTGAAAAGGGCTAGTAGGGTTGACCTGTATTTTACAAGAGTCTACCATGAAACCGGATTCAAATATCGTCAGTTGCCATTCATCGAACTACATTACCGACACCCTGGAACTGTAAAATTCTTTGATATTTTTAATCAAGCAAGTGACTGCAGTTCTGAGAAGAAAATCATGGATAAGGAGAAAAATTTATTCTATCTCTTGCAAAAAATTTTCGTTTATGACAGTGCTGTTAGGCCTCCAGCACAGCAAGCTCTGACATATCGTCTTTTCAAGCGATTTAATGACAAGAAGAGGAGAAGCGAATATAATTTTTAAGTCTTGAAATGAGGTCTGTAAGATAAGTGAATCGGGTTAGCAGTCGATTGATGTAAATTAAAATGTAACATAAAAATGTACGAAGCTGATAAGCAAATAACACTACTATTTATAATTATATATTTTTAAGTAACCTAGAAAAGCAATTAGGACAAATCAATAATTAGTCAGTGTATGATAAAAAAAAAACAAGAGAACATCGTTTCAGTTGTACGTAAGGTATGTTAATTGAACAATTAGAGATATAATTGTGTTCTGCAAATAAAAGCAAGTAAGTACAACCCTTGTCTGGAAATTTTTTATGAGCTTTAATAACACGGAAGAAAAAAGTAGATGAAGTAGGACAAACCTTTTGCTTACTGTTTACAGAGACCTTGACCACAATTGCCTCGACCTTTTCCAGCAAGTATATTCAAAGATTTAAGTAAAGGAACATGCTGTCAAGTTCATCCTTTTTTCAATGACATACCTGCTTGGCAAAGTAATGAATGGCTACTAGCTCATATGAAATACATGTGCCCTACAATACACTACACTCGACAATGAACAACATGGGACAATTCAATGATATGCAGTGGTGTTGAGCAAAAATTTACATAAAACTAGGCTTCAAACAACTGAAGGGTTTATAGGATTTAGGTAAATGTAACTGGACCAACTCAAAACAAAACTTTCTCTTTTTTTATTTTTGACGACCTTCGGTTTTAGTTAATAAGAGTATGACTCATTGAAAAATCTATTTTTTACCTTTGATGCACAGAAGTATTATTTCAATTAGCAGAAAATTATCAATATCATTGAGATACTTATTAGTTTGGGTAAAAATTCCTTCCATTATTCTGAAGAATGAATTCTGAAAACAAGCAGGATGTGGGCAACTAGACTACATGAAGCCTATAGCCACTTCTTGGTAACATTTTTTTCTTTTAAACAATTAATTAATCCATCAATTAATTAATTATAATTTCCAAAAAAAATCAAACAAACACGGAATCATTCAGCATTATTAATTATGTATTTTTTAACCGAATTGAATCACGGGGGACAATTTTTGCAAGCATTAAAGAGCACATTGTAAATAATGGTCATAAGTAGAGTATGAAACTGTGAGTTGAATTTCGGCATTGAAGGCAAAGGTAGTTTTTTCACCTAAAAACACAGGAGGCCCACCTGAATGGTGTTTAGGCTACCTGTATTTATCAGACTTGTCCAAAGTTCCTTGTGCCATACATAATACATACACCTACTTGGTCTCCCAAAAAAGCACTTACTCTTTTTTCATTTGTTTGTTACATTCTTGCATAACAGGTCAAGGACACACCATTAAGCAAAGTGGGAAAAGATTCGTTGAATTATCTCAAAAGATTTCCTTTTCTGAGCGATGAAACAGTAAACTTTATCTCTAAACTGTCGGCTATCGGCACTCTCTCGCTGGGACTACAGTTCCAATTTTTTCAGTTGTGTTGTGATACTTACACTCTTAGTTATGATATGACGATTAGTAATGAATATGAATGAAATTGAGGTGCAGAAACGAAGAGACTTGGTTCAAAGGTTTTTGTCGTTTGATTTGGCATTAAAAGTAAATAACTACAGGGAGAATGCTTAAATAATGACAGGACAGTCCTAACTACCTTGCAGCTAACTTAAAAACTTCTACTTATTTAATTTTGTCGATTTGTGTTGTTATGCAGTAGCAACAATTTCAAATTGCCCCGAATGCCTTAAATTATTCGTTGTTGGCTTTTGTTATTCTCATCCAATTATTTTGACTATGCTTCCAAAATTATTATTACTAAAATTAAGCAATAAATAACGATGCACTTAAAGTATTAGTTCATGAACTGGAAATGATTTCCATGGTTTTAAAAACTGAAAAGAATGAATCATTAGATCGAACAAAAATATTAGGAATGCGACGTGAAAATAGTTTTATATTGTTACCTGCCTGTCAAAAATAATCAACCTACATTCATTTGGCATTTGAAGAATTGGTTTATTCTGAAATATCCTTACATTCTTGATTACAATCTTTTTTTATGGTTCACTGCATGCAACAAGTAATATGTTAAAAATAGAGTACAAACAACTGTAAAATTTTTCTGATATGCTTTCAAAGCTGGAGAAAAATACAAAAAAAAATGAACTAGATTGGTCCTGGAAAACTGTTATTGTCGTAAATGAGAAACCAATGTTCACGTATCAATTATTCCTTTGTCGCATTGATTTGTCTTTACCTCACAACTTTACTTACTTCATCTTCATATGTTTTTGCAGCAGATAAAAAAAATGAATAGAAATATGTATTGAAGAAAACTACAAGGAAGGAGGAAGGAGCAACCTGCGGTCTGTCTCCACTGAATATAAAGTTCCTCTGTGCACAACTCAGAATGGATCCATAAAAGATTTTGTTTTTCCACAGAGCATTTTTTATTTTTTCCATAGCAAAAGTATGAGATGAGAATCTCATCATGAGATTAGGTACCGTCTTCGATTTCTGTGGACCCTACCCTGATTCGTCTTGTTTTGGATCCTTCCCACCTCATTTTCTTTTACCTGATCACGAGCAACAAAGGAAATGCTCACTAATGTGATGCTTGCACCAACTACCAACATAACATCTATTTTGTTTTGTTCCAGAAAAAACTGAAATAAAAATCGGTACGTTCTCTGGTTTTTTCTTCAGTTCTCCAGGAAGAGTTTAGTGTTAAGCATCGTCTTTAAGCGACGGAACATGCAACAAACGTACTTTTTGTGAGTTAAACGAGTAATATCTGGAAGTTTTACCGGGTGCAATACAACGAAAGAGTCATCATGAAATTAGTTTGGGTACAGTGTTTTATTTCAGTGACGTTACTGTTGTGTATGGCGAATGCCAATAATGAAGAAAATGATTTGTCGGAACATCTACCCGAAAAATCACGATTTAAAAAATTTTTGAATTTATTTGGAATCGGAACCATGAAGCAATTTGGACCTGGGGAAAATGTCCATCAATATGGCCCCTATGGATATCCTTGCCAAATGGTAACTACCACTACGACAACGCCATCACCACTTGTATCACCAATGTTATGCCCATTTCCTCCAATGATGCCGGGGCAAATGAAACCGGGTGCTGTGGACATTCATGGTCTTGAAATGCCCTCGAAAGTGCTACCACGCCCTGTTGCTATGGATCAGTTACCTCCACCACCTGGATCGTATCCTCTACCGCCACCGCCACCATCTCAAAGTGGGCAAAGACCGCAAGGACCTTTGCCTGGAGGTATCCCACAGTCTCCATTTCCCCATCCTGCGGGTATATATCCTGGCATTAAACCAGGACAAAATAATCCTCAGTTTCCCGGAAAACCACAATTTCCAGGACAGCCACAGTTTCCGGGCCAATTTCCACCATTCCCTGGTCAAAATTTGCCACATCCTATCCCGATTCAGACTCTTCCTCAGCCTATTCAATCGTACCAAAACGGGCCGAACGACCCTGCTTTAGTGAAACCGCAAGAATCTGTAAATCCGGAACAACCAACGTTAGTTGATCCAGAGAATCCACAGAATCCCATTAAAGTGAATCCTTCTGTGAATAATCCATTTGATCCAATCAAGGTTAATCCAACCCTTCACGAAAGTTCACAGCCTGTACAAATTAGTCCTGTAGATATTTACCCTTCACTTCCACTATACGTCGACCCAGTACAACTTGGCCGTCCTTTTCAAGTAGATCCTTCAAACGTTAGTCAGGAGGGAGGAAGACCAATGTATCCCGACCCGTCATCGCAGTATCCTAGCGACCCCAAGGAATTTTCCAAGTATCAACCATTCTCTCCTTATGGACCAATGAATGTTTTGGTTAATCCTGGATTGCCCGACTTGCCTCATAGTACTGGAAAAATACCTATGCCACTGAACCCACCCATGTCGAACAATATCGACTCATTACCTCCACCACCTGGTGGAGATAACTTAGGACCACCTCCACATTCAAATACTAGCTCACCTGTTGCAACACCGGAACATCGACCAACTTGTGCGAGTCCTTTTCTAAAGCCATACATTCCCAACGGATTTCATTTCAGCAGCGTAAAGCAACTCATAGGCTTTCCTCCATTACCCAACCAACGGCTTTTCCCATGCCCGACACTTGATCTTTTAACAGTCCTAGAGTTTAAAACCATGCGATCTCTCATCTCTACATCTGGATTAGCTCCTTTAGTGGATCACACGAGTAAATGAAGCATTAAAAACCGAAACTGACTCTGAGTTCGTCACCTTAAAAGATTCAATTCTAAGTTTCAAATTTGTTTTCAGGAAACTACACGCTCTTTATCCCATCGGATGCTGCATTTAGGAGGCTACCAAAGTGGTTCCGAGAAAGCCTGGAGGCCGACGCCAAACTAAAAAAGGCACTCGTCCTCAATCATCTGGTGAAAGAAGATCTCCCACTTGACGTACTACAAAATGAAGAGTTGATACTCAGTGCCAGACCTGGGGCTAATCGTCTTCGTGTTAACATTTATCAGTCTGATAATTCATACGTAATTGAGCTCATTCGTTTTTATCATTATGATCAACACAACATAATGTAATATTCTCATTCTCACATTGCCCCGTTTTGGGAACTTTGCAGAGAACCGTGACTGTAGATGGATCAGAGGTCGAGATAGGTGACATAATGACAAGCAATGGAAGGGTTCACATCGTAAACAAGGTGCTCATGCCAAACCTTCCAAGAAATGGAGCGCAGTTTCTCAGCGAAAAGTTGGAGTTTGAAAGTTAGTTTACATTTTCGGAAAAGGTATTTACGTTACTGTCTCATTTGAGATGACGCTATCAGAATGTGTATTTTCCTATTTCCTTAGGTTTTTGGAATTTAGTGAAACAAGCCGATATGGTACAAAAATTCCAGGATGAAGTCCCATTCACTCTATTCATTCCGGTGAATGAAGCGGTCCAGAATTTGAATGACACAGCCTTTTTGAACGACAAGGAAAAACTCAGAAGTATTGAAGCAAATCTTCCTTCAAACGTTTTCAAAATTATATTTGAAATATCTGTTTTCATAATTATCTGATTTTTTTCTTTATTTTTAGACTTTGTCAACTATCACATGGTAAATGGTACATACTACAGCAATGGTTTAGTGAATAACGAATTTCTTCTCACCAATTACGAGAAGGAAATCAAGATGCAAGTTGTCAGCGACGTTTTCTCTAGTAAGAAATTTAAAATTTGTAATTCCACAGATTTTGGAAAATTTGTAGTATTGCTCTGTCTAAATTGACAATTCTGGTGATATTTTGCAGAGTCCCTGAGCGGAATCAACGGTAAAGTGAAGATACTGAAACCCGATATAACCCTGACTAATGGAGTTGCCCACGTCATTGATCATTGCATTTCGGAAGAAACTCCATTTTATATTTATCCCCAAAGCGACGAGTTTAAAAATGAATACGGGGTAATGAGACGCAACTTTAGAGTTACCGGCGAAGAAAAAAATATTGAGAATGCATTCTAATCCCATGAGAGTCATTATTAAACTATTTTATACAGCAGCTATTTAACTGAATGAATTTAGAACGTTAAACTCGTATTATTGTGGAACAGATTATGCAGTTCCTTACAATTTTTTCAGATTTTTGAACAAGTAAATTTTGAGAATGCAAATTCTTGACAATCACATCACGTTAGAGTGAACTTTGTCCTGCTCTCAATGCAATGGCAAATCTGTTTTTCTAGATTGTACTTAAGATAATCAGAATATTCGGATACAGTTCCTGGCTTTTTTAAACTAAAAATAACTGATGATTCGTGACTGTTTATAATTCATATCATGACATTTGGATTTTTGTACAATGAAAAATGTGGGACCAGTTGGGAATGTTAATAATTGTTTTGTGGTAATTTATTTATTCTTAGTAGTTCTCTTAAGTAATTTCTTTTTCTCTCATGCGCTTTAAACTAAAAAACTTAAAACTCGTGAAAACTTGAAAATCAATTGAGAACGAAATAAATTATATCACATCATATCTATACGTAAAAGCAAGAAATCGTCTTTTGCACGCGAAAGAATAATGTGAAATGCGCTTCGATTGTGGTTGGAATATAATTTAAGTTGATATATAAAAGAACACTTAAGATTAAAGTTAAATTGGAAGGTATAAAGTATTATAGATAAGTAGTTATCGTTGAAAAGAGTAAAAATGAATTTCAAATAGATTGGTTTATACAAATAATAAACACTTAAAACACTCTATATTTCCATTTTGTAGAAATGATTTCTTATGATTCAGTTACAACATTTGAAGATGATAAAAACTCTGTGACGTACGTAAGTATTGTTTAGTACTTAAAATAGGAATAATTCCTAATGAATTAAAAGTTTACCTCTCATTCACATTGACATAAGTCGTGATTACTGCAGTGATCGAAGATGTGAGCACATGAATATGACTATAAAGTTATACAATATTTTAAATCCTTCCATTTCGTCCCACTGTTACAAGTAACTTTTAACCTTTAAGCCAAGCCAGCATACGTACAAAATATTCAGTTCGTCAAGGAAACCATGAGAAATGTGTCATATTTTGTATCTACACTGTTCAACTGTTTTGTATAATAAATTATTTACAATATTTAAGAATATAACTTTGAATAAAGTCTATGTAAAACAAAACAATATTTTTTACACATTTGAAAAGCGATTGCAGTTGAAACTAAAGTAACTATATTCGGAATCTTTGGATTCTCTGAATCACTTGCTCAATATTTTTAGTAGAGTCAAAGTGATCGTGAAGGTAGTAAATTGTGGCTCGATCGAATTTATATGACTCAATCACATCCCATCCACACATAAGCTTGATAAAGTTACGAATCGGGTCCATTGCTAAGCTTTCACCTGAAAGAGAAAAAAAAGAGTTAGATTAACAAATTTCAAATTTCAGATCAACTTTAATTACTAAATTATTTAATGAACCTAACCATATTTCAATGAATCCTGCTGCAAGAGATTTTTTATTTCTGCTAGAATGTCCATTTGGAGCTGCTTCTCGGCCACTTCGTGACCAACTACGCGACTCAGAACGCATGATGAAATATAGTATGTGTCAATTATAGGTTGAAGAAGGTTTGTAAGGAAATTCAGCCTCTCTGCATGTGATTTTTCTTGGACATAAAGAAGCTTTCTTCCTTGTGACTCCTACAAATTTACAGAATTAACTCAGGATTAAAAAGAAGCACAAAATATTGCAATGTTTCATTTTTTAAGATTTTATAATACTTACCGTTCGGATGAATATATTCTGCTTAATCATATAATTGATTGTACTTCTCAAGGCATCCTCCAATTGCGTGCATGGAGGAGCAAAAATGAATTCATTTTGAAGAATCTCACAGCATTCAAGACAAGTTCCAACTAGCAGATTCTCGTCAATACTGATCAATTCAGAGTCGACTGGTGGCATTTCTGACAACATTACTCGCACACTTGTAGCTTAATTGAAAAAATAAATCGTAAAACATATATTGCATCTTCAGAATACCTAATGAAACTTGAAGCTTACCAACAACTGCTTCTATTGCGTACGCAGGTAATACGCAGTTTGAATAATAGGCTAGTTCGATGATATTCGGAAGAATTGTGACCGGTCGTACCATGAACGATGAGCCTTGGACGGAAGGCTTCCTGTCCTGTCGAACTAATGCTGGTCCCAGTACGGCAAGCTACATGACAATAAAGTACACACATGTAAAACGCTTGATTGATACATTCTTAGATGTTAAGCACGCGTCCAGTCATACCCCATGTTTAATTGTGTCGTTGATATTTCCCGAGATACCAACGTCATATCCCCTCTCCAGCATCTCTTCAGTCAAGACTTCGATTTCTTTCGAAAGTTCCAAAGTAGTCACACCTTTTCTAAACTTATTTAGAAGGAGAAATGCAATAGCATTTGTTGACATCATGCTGAAACACTTTTGTCCATCTGCGCTCAAAAAAATAGTTGATGTTTTAAAAAAATTTATATGAAAAAGTTATTGCTATTTGAATTAGAACGTCAAATATTTACCGTAGATAACATGTTTGGCTAAATTATTAACCAGTTCCCGCTGCTCCAGCGAGTCTATATCAAGTGAGCGAATAGCTGACTTTGACGAAGTATCTGGAACAATTCCACTTTTGTCGTTTTCGTTATTGTTGTGCAGAGGATACGACAAAGAGGGAGAAACTTTTCCGATTTGATAGCTATGGATGAATTCCTGAAAGTAGAGGAAGCGAAATATTTAAGTAAATCTAATAAATGGAACTTAACAAGTTTTAAGTTGCATGAGTAAACCTCACCCGAAGGGAAAACGGTTTGCCAAAGTCAATACGCGCACTTCCAAATTTGGCTTGCAATGAGTTCCACAGACCAAGTGCAGCTGTTAAGAAGCTCTCAGAGACCTTCGGTCTTCCGAGCTGCTCTCGGATGAAGTTACCCTCTAGCAATCGCTCATAACTGAAGTTCACAGGAACAATCAACAGATCATCGACTTTGTTAGACATCAAAGTGTCAACAACTATGCTCAATAGTCCACCTATAGACAGAAGGTTCCATATTAAAGAAACTAAACATCCGTGACGAATTATTTCATTTTATCTTTTTAAATAAAATCGTCACCTTTTGGCAAACATGGTTTTCCAGTTCTTGTACGTCCCCCTTCGCAGAAGAATTCAAGATCATTATTGTCGGTCAACGTTCTTGTTATGTATGAGTGTAATATAGCTCTGTAGACAATATCCCGTCTTCCTTCTCGGCAATCCAATCTACGCTTGATAAAAAAGCCTCCAACGCTTCTCATCAAGAGGCTAAAAATTTAAAAGAAAATCTACATTTACAAAACATGAAGTTATTTATGACAAATATGTCCACGCCTTCCTGCCACCTCAATAAAAAAGGAATTCGAGTCAAGTCAGGAAACGATATGGGCAGTATGACAAATAAACTTTCGTTTTTCTCTGATAAAGTGGGTCACAAGAATGAGTCTACGGCAATAAATACTTGATTTTTGTGTTGATTTGGTTAGACCTGAAAATGGGAATGTTAAGGTTATCTCCTGCAGCTACCAAAGGAGCTCTGATATCGCATGCCACAAGCACCCACGACACGAGGACGTAGTCCACATGACTCCTGTGGACAGGCAAGTACACAATAGGGTTCCCGGACTCTCTTGCTCTGCGAATGACCTCGATTTGGCTACGACGCACAAGAATGTGGGGATATATCCTTCCTAAAGTTTTCCCGATGATCCATGACGCAAGGCTAAGGAAAAAAAATGAAATAATTTCTTCGAAATATATAAGATTTCACGTTTTATCCTCAGAATTTCGGTCGTCATATTTATTTATTGATATTTATGAATGAAATCATTATCATCAATAAGTTTCAACCTTGATTCTTTATATTTTGAAAATTAAAAGACTTCGAACATATTATTATTTCCATTTTCAATAAATAAGGTTAAATCCATTTCATCCTAATATTGCGCTTGATTAGACTTATTGAAACAAAAAAGGGTTCTTGCACACGCCACAAATGATATTTAAAGCAACCTTATTCTCGGATGGTAGGTACCCTTGCGTAACTTGAACTTGCACTCTAAAATGTATGATCAGTCAGTCATTCTTATGAATCGCATTTGACCTAAAATGAAATGAAGGCACACTCACAAAAATTATATAATCATGATCATGCGGTCACCGTCAACGATTTTTTACTTATAAAAACCCTAAACTAAAACATCTTGGCCTTGTCGCAGAAAAATCATATGAGGGGAAATTACGACGCATGTGCCTGTTCATATTTAACCACAACTATGCAAAATGCACTGCCACGTTTTAATCAACATGCCTTCATAAAACTGCAAATAGACAACAGAAGTCAGGTCTGAAATTTTTAAAGGTTGAAGGTAAAATGCAGAAAGTGAGATTTGCAGGATGTGTAGATACTGAAAATATATTCATATAAGTAATGGTGGGAGGAGAGGTCTACTCCTCACACAACTGCAGCAGAAACGTAAGCAATTTCAAAGATAGGAGCACCTGCAAAAATGAATATTAATGTTCCATTTTTAAATGCTGCCATATTCTTTATTAGCTCGTATTGTAACAACAAAAGAAAACGAAGAAGCTCAGAGCTTGCAGTCGCCGTATCGTCATTGTCATCACTAAATGCTTTGGTTTTGTACTATATGGGATTCGACGCATTACTTTTTAGCATTTTAGTAGGTAAAAAACACCACAACGAGGATTGTGCTTTTGATTGCAAAATATCTAAAAACCTGATAATGACTACTTGACCCTCATTTCAGCTTTAGCGATGAAGTTAGAATGACAAAGTCAATCTTAATAGGTTCGAACTGTGACTGTGCGGCCGCCGACGTAAGCAAGCGTACACAAAAGCTTTGATAAACTGTGATGAGCCCTTTGAGCACGACTTTATCTGTCACCTTTAAAAAGGAGGTGTATGTACCAAACACAAGCAATGTTTGAGAAGCGTTCGTTGGTTAATTTTACAAAGTTACTAAAGAGTACCACTAACTATAAGTAAACAAAATTCATGATCTATCTATCGCTCCTCTCATATTTTTTCTTCTAGCTAGCGCTAGACTACATATTTTTAGGTTAATAACAAGGCTTCTTAAACGACACATGGTTAATATTGGTCTAGCCAACAATTCGTATTGGGTGGCATGATAATATGCATCCGTCAGCGTGTGTGGGTCACAGCCTAACGATGATCCGAGGTTATTCCCAAAAATTGAGTGTCTGACATTGTTGATTGGATTGGCAATTATAATTAAGGGTCATGATCAAGGATGGAATTAAATTGAATATGTACTGATGACATTGAAGCTTTTAATGAGATCACTGAACTGAACCCTGCTTCTTACCGAACGAAGTAGGAGAACCAAGGATTTGACGCTTGCTTAGCTCGCATTCCGGAGACGATGTTCTCTGTCCTTTTTCTGTGTTTCATGGTGAGTTTTTCATACTCCCCTGGAGGAGCATTCGAAGGTAGCTCTAATTGAGCTGCTTCTTCAATTGCTTGATTTACTTTAGTGTCCGCCATCATCTGTACATTAGAAGAAATGATTGAAGTTCATCAAACCAGATTCCACTAATATTAAAATTTTAAAAATGATGTATATTAAAAATGATGATGATTTCGATACGCCTGTGCCCTTACGTCTTTTAGTTTCACCATGAAGTATTGCTCCCCGATGAATGTTTTTCTCCAGAAGAAGACAAAAAATGCACAGAGTCGAACATACCATGGATTTTTTGGTGCGCGCGTCACACATTCAAGACAATTTTTCAGGTCTGTGCTCGACCCTTGTACTCGTCTTCTGTCACCCTGTGAATAATGGAAATAATTACAAATTCATGGTAACTAATTATTAATTATGTTGTATTGTTACAAAATGCTCATTCTGTATGTCCCTTAACTTTTCCTGTCGAATGTACTCAAACATGTGAACAAAAAAGGTTTTCAAGACTATTCATTTGGTTTCATCTGCAATTCATTTCATGTGTTTTCATGAATATGTAAATGAACATGCATATCTTCTATCTGATATGCCTTTTATTTACTTCGTGCTGCGAATTGGTTTTTGCAATTCTTTGAAAACTAACAATGTATCCACCTACAACTATGAACGATGCATACCTATAAAATGTGTTTGTGAATGTGATACCGTACAAATTATTAGGCAATTTTACAGCTAATAGGTATTCATCATGTTCCTCATGAACTTTTCAAAACATTTAAAGGTAAAATTTTTATTGAAAGGGCAATGACTTCTTCTTAATTCATCAGTGCAATGGTATCCAGTTCGATTTTGGACCGGCCATTCCAATATTGAATTTTCCAGCTACTGCAATGTGTTACTCATCAAAAATAAATAATATCTTCTAATTGTATATGCAAAATGGGCGATATACAAAATGTCTTACCCGCCTGACATAATTATTCCAATTCATACAATTCAGCCATTCGTGTCAGATGGGTTTAATTTTATAAAGTATCAAACGATGGACGATAAACTGGAACAAACGATTGGATATTCATATCAATCACAACTATATTTGGGTGTAAGCCGTTAGCAAGAAACATTCGATACTCAGAAAAAGTTCTTGTGAAGCATTTCAACTGTGGTTCCATAAGACGTAAGTGCTTGCCTACCTATTATACATTTTCTGAGTAAGACAATTATTTTCTTTCCCTTTGCCCTGTGCAAAGGCTGTTAGTTGAATTGCAACCCTTGCCCTTAATACTAAACCTTAAAATTATTTAATATCTTGCATTGTAGAACTTTTCTATGAGTCTTTCGTAGTCTACCTTATTTTGTGGGTGACAACAAACGGAGCACAAAAGTCTCTCAGCTTCCTCCCCTTCCTTCGGCTTATGAATCAGTCCATTTGCAGTCCTATAAAAATTGAGATCTTTCTCTGGCTTGTTCAGGTTCTCCGGTTTTCTTCCATATCTTCTCGGCTTCAGTTCCGATTTCTTGCTTGGAATGCCATGAAGATATTTCTCCTCTCTGATATTTACGTAATCTCCACATTTTGTACGTGTTGGCACTAAAAATACTTCTAATTTTTTGAGAAGCATGCGTACAACATTTGGCGCACTGGTTCCCCTGTGAAAATTTAAGAGAAATACTTGTTATTGACGCATTAAAATGTGTGCATTTTGTATTTGTAAACATGATAGTAAAAAAATGTAGTGTTTAGTGGTGTGTAGTAATAAGTCTGAGTCTTGAGTTTTCAAAGTAGAGTTTATCTTTAATAATCACACAGCAATCAACGAATCATACTGGCGTTACTGCATAGTAAGTAAGAATGCATTTAAGCGTTCCTTTGAAAAAGCAGAAATGCATTTTATTTTTAGGTCAGTTAAGCAGTGGAAACAAGTGTAAGTTATTTACAATTTTGAAGCAGTGCCCAAACATATCTAACGACACAAGTGAAAATAATTCATATAATTCAGTGGATTGAATCGAGAAGGATCATTTTTATTTTTAGTCATACGTCATTCAGCAATTGTCTAGAGGCACATAACATATATACGTGCTCGTGTGTATACTTATTTGTTATGTCGTTTGAGGTTTTTGATAAAAAAATAATAATAATTTCTTTGAACTCCATTACCTACTTTTGAAAGATGGTTCAATGTCTACAAGGTAAATGCGGGTGGATTGGTTTGTGGTGACAAGGTAAACACGTTTCCACTCATTCAACACTGCATCAATGAAGCGTTAAACGATGGTAAAATGCAAGATGGACGATCACCAGACTAGCTAAATTTATTGACGCGTCCGTTGTCGAATGTGCGTACCTAACCAGATTTCCCATTCCCACCAACAATTTCCTATGAACCTGAACCTGAAGATCATTCAGAGTGCAGCAAAAAAGCCTTCAATTCTAATTCTTTTGTAATGCTATTGTAACTGATTACAGTAAATGCTAGTCATCATATCAGTTATCAGATCAAAATATAGCAAATCTTGATACGCTCACATAATTCGTATGCATAACCTTAAGTTTCGAGTTCTCAAGTATAAATATTATCTACTAACACATTTAAAAGTAATTATTTAACCTTACTAATTGAAGATCATTCAAAAATAACGGCACGGAGTTTTTAAAAAAATCATCATCACTACTTATTTGGGAATCAATTTTTTGATAGCACAACTGCATTGAGCGAAAAAACTACTTTTTGCAGAACCTTATGCGAAGATCTAATGTATCACTTGTGGCGTGTAACATAAATCGGCTGAGCATTACGCACATAAGGCCTATCCAAGTGTTAGTGGATCTACGGCAACCAGTATTTAGTATTTAGGGTTGCAAAACTTTGTCAAAATGTAATCTACTAGCTCCTAGCAATTTTCAAAGCATTAAAATTGCATAATGCACGAGGAATAGTAGTAGTAGTAGTCACTCAAAAATTCTTTTTTGTGCACTGCGAAGTATTTCTACTTTTTCACGTAATGCGAACTTTTGTACGTAGTACGTATGTATGTAAGTATATGCTGGAACATTAAATGAGTCATGTCAATTACCTACTTTAATTAAATCCCAAATATGTATAATGTTTCATTTGCAAATGGTACGTGTCATTTCGAACATATTCGAAACGGGAATCCAAAGATGGAGACAGACTACTTGAAAGAAAAATTGTTTGAATTTTAACTTTTTTTTGCATCTACAATTTGGTCATGATTTTATGACATGGCGATAGTAATCGTTTTTGCTGATAATTTATACTCATGCACAAAAGAAAAGATAGGGAATGAGTAGCATGTACTACGTTAAATGCCGGAAATTGGGTTACGCTTCATTCCACCTTGGGAGTGCAACTGACTGTGCTTCAATCATTACCTTATCTGACAAAGTAAATGTCAAGAGAAGTCAAGGGAGAATTCGTCCTTCTGTCGTAAAAGTACGAGAGATGCGTTTTTTATAGTCCCCATCATTTATTTATGTTTGTACGTAGAAAAGATCACGATCATAATGATTGGCGCCCAACCATTCATATCATGCATGCGATAATAAAAGGAGCTATTCATTCAGTTTAAAAGTGTAACGCAAATAGTAAGAAATCTTGACCCAAAACTGCTTTCGAAGCAAAAGTGCAAATTTTTTTTGCTTACAATTAGTTATCAGATAGATGACAAGAAAACTTGCTATCATGCATGCGTGATCAGAAAAAATGTTTGTTCTTTTGCTGCCATTGCAAAGCTTTGATTTGAATGAATGACGTCTTCAACTTTTCTAGCTGGTGTGTAGTAATGATCAGTCAAGCCCTAGCATTGATGTTTATAATGATGGGGTAACGACATTTGCACGGTGATCTAATGTAGGAAAAACAATGCCGTTGCTGTTACATGCAACAAGATTATATAACCGTTTGATCACCTTTGTACGTCTCCCTAGGTAGTCAACAATTTGAGCAGGTAATTTAAAAAAAACACTATTCGTAAATGCCTTTATAAAAACATGTGCAGGTGAATAAATTTTACATACAATAATATTGATAAAAATTTGTGAAATTCATACATCAAGTCTCTGTTGATATTGAATTTTAATTTTTAAAATACCTAGATGCTTACCCAGTCGGTGACTTGTTTCGTACGGAACGAATTAATTTTGTACTAATTCTGGGAGAAATTAAAAAGAATGCTCTTAACCTAACGCAACACGAAAAACATTGTACCTATTCAATAGGAACATTTCTTTTCGAAGAAAAACCGTTTAAATACAAATAGAATTTAACTACCTAGTTAGATAAGATTTTTATTGTGAATCATTTAAGTTTTTTAAAAATAATATTCGCCTCTTAAGTATTTTTTAATACTAGGCGTAAGCACGACAAAATGTTTTGCTCGTAATAACCACGTCGTTGCTGTGGTTATTATGATCATGATTATCGTCGCCCTTATGTTTTGTGTTACCTACGTAAATTTTATGATTAACTCGAAGAGTTTTATCGGCCTGCTACCTTTTTGAATATGATTTTAGCTCTGGTGCACATTGCATAACCCAAAAGTAAACCATAATAACACAAGAAAATAATTCTAAATGAAATGAAAAATGAAGGCCAAGCCTTTTCTTTGTTCTCTGATTTATCCCTCAAAATTGAGATGAGGATTGTGCAATTTTTAAAATTTGGTGCATTATCATCTCCTTGCTTTTTGCTGTTACTTGCACAGATTTTTTTTCGAAACGGTGGTTTTGCTGCAGATGACAGCCGTTAATGCTGTATCAAAAGGGAGTAAATTAAAAGTGAATTTTAAAATAGGGCGACACACTCAAGCAAGCTGTGGTTTTGGATATACCTACACTATAAAATAGTTAAGCAAAATGAAACGTGGTATACATACGTTTAATGATGATGATAACAGAAAACATTAAGAGAGAAAGGCTTAAATTGAACGAATAGACTTGGTACTTAAAAAATTATTTGGCATATGATGTTTTTAAAATTCATCGTTATTGGCGTCACTTGAACTGTTAAAAACGTCCGGATGGCACATGATGCAGAAAAGTTTTCATCGACACCAACAAACAATTGTCTGCGTTCACTTTTTTTAACTTTTATTTTCCCAAGCCAACCATCCAATTAGATCCAACCAATTAGAAAAATGTCCAGGTTACGTACATTTAAAAAAATCAATGTAACAGTTCAGTAAGTTTTACTTCATCTTGTGTCAATCAATGATTCCTATATTAAATATACGAATACCATATATAGACGTTCTAAATTTATAAAAATCATGGGAGTATGGGACATTTATAATAAGCGAACTTGAAATGATATTTCGCATATAAATACTTATAGTAATTTACAAATGATTAAAAATTAATTGTCAGTTTGTGATCCCGATAATCATAATATTTAATGCTAATACAATGTATTGCTACTATGCTATGAATTCCATCCTAAAAGCTTACTTGCACAGCTTCAATTTTCATTATTTCGAAAACCTAACAAATGCCTACAAACCGTAAATTCTTACTAATAGAAATGCCATCAAATGTGTATACGTGGAATATAATTTGATAGGCGTTATCAATTGAATAAAATACATGGTTTTAAGCAAATATCATCCGGTTTAAATTAAAATCAAAATGTGCATTCGTACACATGTAGGTAATATAATCACAAGAATGTTTTATTAAAATGTAACCTCAACTCGGATAAAATATACCCATACTTGACCGTTTTCTTAAACAGGGTTCCGACTTCAATGTTGCTAAAATATTTTTTAACCACTACTAATTGTGAATTGAACAGAGTAAATATTAAGCCTCACCACAACAATATTACTTCCCTAAAGTAGATAAAAATTTTCAAAATGCTACCTTCCCGAATCGAGTACGAGGTTTTGGCTTAAAAAAATCTTTCCTCTGTCATCATTAGCAAATTCGCAAATTATAGTTTTTTGTGGTACTAGAACTAGGAAGGATTGTAAGAAATTTCCTTGAAAAATCGACTTAGTAGGTCTTTGACTTGACCATCTTTCTTCTTACTTGTTTAACTTCATGCAAGATTAAATCATGTTATTTCCTACAATTAGTTTCATTCTCTCGAAAGCCTTATCATTTGTTATGGTTATGGATGGCACGCTGCTTTTAATTGTGTGCGTCTTGCCAACTGACAAAACTGATAATGACAGCTTCACAAGCTCAATTTAAGTAATTCACCTTGACATTTGCTAGAGTCTCATTTAAGAAAGAACATTTTTATATGACGGTAATTTAAACTCAACCAAAAGTGCAATATTTTTTACGTATAGTCATAGTCCACGACTATTGTCATCGTAATCAAAGAGCGTAAAGCGCGATGCACCTTAATACTGACCGCCAACCTGGCTGGTTTTGTTAAAGATTGGTGGGACACATGTCAATTCACACTACACGATTGCTCAACAATTATAAACTTCAACAATGGTGTATGCTCCTATAACCCATTCTTTTGAAAATATTTATATGAATTTCGAGCACACTAGTGAAAATATTGAAATTTGACATTTTTTGCGTGTGCAGCGTCCGTAGCGTGCGCATCCATTCCTTAAGATAAAACATGGTTTAGTGCTTCTCGTTCTCATGGTCATATCACTTCAGCAATTTTTCGCTTCGTGAAGTACCCATGCAAAAATATAATGGAAATTGTGCCTCGTTATTTTTAGACGGATTCACCTGATTTCCTACAGGAACAAACTACCTTAAAAGCCGATTGACAAGAATTATATTGCCATGAGTGCTTTTATATGAGGACATTATTGCACCTAAGGATTGAGAATAACAGTAAAATGATTGTTTCTTCGTGTCTAACCCCAGTGTCACACGAAAAAAATATTAAATTACTGAACATGTTTGGATGAAAATCACGACATGGGCATGTTATTGGTCAAACAAGCTTCCATTGAAACGTACAATACAAATTATTACGTAACGAAATGGGAAAAATATTTCATGGACTCATGGCAAAGGCGAAATAAAATTCTCGGTCTATATAAGTACAAGTCTTCACATTATCAATCAAATCAGCAATTTGTAACTACTTATAAGTACTTCTCAATGAGCTGGAATGTCAATTTCATTATCCGGTTCACATATAACAAGTAACAGGAGAACCTCTTGATAAAGTCAATGCTCAATTCCCTCGCCTTCGCAACTGCTTCTTAATTCTCAAGTTTGTCTCAGAATAGACTGGGCTTATTTAATTCCATTTTGTGTATATCCATAATGCAAAGTAGACATTCCTCAATATCCAAAACCAGCAATCATTCCATTATTACCGGAAAGCTTTTTGTTGCAAATTAGACATATTCTGGGAATACCAAAATCTAAGATCTTTAATGGCTTCATCTGACGTTGTCAATCGGTACGATTCGACTTTCTGCATGGTTTAAGCTACAATGCAGCTGTATTCATGTTTTTTGATTCCCCTGAGTCATTTTCATGGTCCCCGTTTGTCGTATGTAATTAAATTTAGTGTCCATCTTCAATAGCGTGCGTGACCCAATTCCACGATAAATCAGATTTGTGCTATCTTACCTATATCTCCACCAACAGAATCCTAGTGTCAAGAGACACAAGCCCCATTCCAGGGTGCTGGAAGGTGATGGAACGTCTATCATCATGTACAGTCGATTTAAACTGTACACTAGAGGGAACAAAACGTTTGTCTTCTTGTGGAATGGAAACAAAATTTGAAAATTGAAATGCTAAAATTTTGGAGGAAAAATAAGAATCACTGCTTTTGATTAGGTAACGTGAGCCATGTACACAGTAAACACAATTGCAAAACTGTCGTGACACACTATTTCTGGATGAAAAGAAAAACAAATAAAATGACGTTTTGATGAAATAATGTTCCAGATAGATAGATTCGTGGGGGATATGTAGTTTACCAATTGTTTAAATATTTGATGGAGGAAAATTTTGTGGTAGGGCTGGACTAGGATGATATCTCTACAGCGTTGTCAATATCACCAAACTTACAAAATGTTTAATGTGACATTGAGCTTGCATAAAATAATTACATGCGGTTTGGCTTGCTTTTATATGAAGTCGTAAAATGGTTCACTTTTGAGGGGACATAGTGCATGTTGGTGATACACACTTTGTCTCTTCTTTCTTCACTGCTGCTGGACAAAAAAAGTAGACGTAACGCAATGAAATGTTTTTTTTCTTGCCAGTTTTGTGGTGACGGTGACAGGAAGGAAGGCGCAAAAAGCAGAGGTATATATAATATGACTCTTGTACGGAAAGACTGGCTGACTTTTTTTTTTGCACTGGTTTCATGCAAAATCGGTGGAAAACGAGAACTCACGAGGAAACTATCTCAATTAATGAAAAATAAATATATATCGAACGTTTTTGCGAACTTCATTTATTTACCATGTCACTATCAACGGTTTCTAATAATTTTCGCAAGTCTTGCCACGAATGTTTTTGGAAATGGTTTTTCCTTAAAAAAATTGTGATGACTGTTCTCGAGCAAACCAAGAAGTGATCTATGACTTGACGACAGAATCAATTGCCTCCAACTACGGCTCTTTCCAAAACTGACCGTGATATTCGTTTCTCATCCTTTCCATGATGATAACGGCAGTGAGGATTAAACGGGCTAGTGGCACGCAACAATATTGCGAGAGGCATGGTTTTACCTGAGTCAAGTCCTTTGTTTTTTTTCTTCTTCTTGCACATGAGAATCAAACTCTAGCACAAACCAAAGTACTACTGAAAAATGACTCCTCCATCAGCGAGTCTCTGTACGTGATTTGGAATTCACCAATACTTTCATTTAAACGTATACGTAAGACGTAAGCATGATATCCGCTGTGGTGAAGAAGAAAAAAGACGAAAATGTAATAACGAAGAGCAAATTTGTCCTACGCTATTGTCCTTTAAAGAATTCCTTTAAGTGCACCATTATATTATTACTACAATTTCTTGAAAATTAGGATGGAGGGTTAGGGTTACCCATATTGTGCAGGAGCTATTCAATGGCATCTTTTGCAAAATATGTTACCATTACTTTTTGACAGCATAAGGAACATCCATAGTGTCCACATTGAAGTAGCACATATTGCAAATTTCAACGTAGCATAGCTAATTCGCGTACTATACTATTACGGCAAAAGTAAGAACTACTACCTGTTTATTGGGACAAAAGGTCCCTAAAAATCAAATCTGCAATAAAGATCATCATGCAAACATGTTAGAAATGAATTCAGCTTTGCTTTTTGAGCTTTCAATTGTGTGCAATATGGATCGACCAGACCACGCATAATAGCTTCTTACATAATTTTAAAGGGCATGCCGCAAAATAGGTTTTCTTGCACTTTTTGCAAATAGAGTCATCATCACCAGTAAAAACTTTTTTTTACTTTTCATTTCAATCGAAACGCATTGCACTGCACTGATAGCATGCGTAGGTAAAGTAACAGTAAATAAGGTAATAATAATCCTGCTTGCTTGCGTAGTCATGTTTTGAGAATGTAGGCATTAAAAAGTGCAAGTGGTCTTGTCCTACGGACTCTGAAGAACAAAGTTGATGTATTCTGCATCTTAATCTTGACGATGAGTTTGTTGTCATTGTAGCAGTAGCCACTACAATTTACTCATTGTTAAAAAGTATTTGAGGTGACGCATTAGAGCCCAGTGTGCACTTTATTTCACTCCCTGTGTGTGACACTCACGATTAGAAGCACAAACATGGGGCTGTGGCATCCTTTACTACTCTGAGAAACATAATTATTTTTAAACAAAAGAATAAAGCATGTACAATTACTGCGTCTTCATTCCTTACGCTGCCCTGCATCATTTTCATTTTGGTAATTATGGATCTCCGATACTCGTCCAACGAAAATCACAAAATTTTGAAACGTTAAGTACCCTTAGCCTTAGCCCCAAACTCTGGCATTGTTTTTACATATGTGTATAGTACATTAGTTAGGTAGTGCATTTTGAAGACATCGCATAAGATTGCATATTTTACTTCGGAGGAGATTCGCTGCTGTAGTGTGGTTTATTATGAAATAATTGTATACATAGATAAGAATGAAAGTTAAAAAAATTAGGTATTCGTATGGCGAACTCACTAAAAAATCGAAATAAAAACACTATTATGAAGCCACTGAGCTAAAGATTTTGTCTTTAATGTGAATCACGCTGATGAGGACCTACTTCACTTATTATTCATCATGAAAACTTTTGTAATGCCCCAAATAAAATAGTTGAGAAGGGGTCATCCAGTGCAAAAATAAACATTTTCGGACAGACAAATCATAGATTAGGATTTCCTGCTAATTCTCTTCATTGTGGAAATGAGTTGTCAAAACATTCCCACAACAAAAAAAAATATGTAATACTTATAAGTATTAACGCTTCTTAGAAGATGAAATCATTTTTGAAAAAGTTAAATGATGAAAGTATCTATGACTTCCCCCCTCCTCAACTTGAGTTTCCTGTACATAACTAATTATTGTTCATATGGAAATCTTTTCACCAATTTCCATGTGCAATATTCACAAAACATGAGCCGATAGTTGTTTTATACATTGTCTCCAAAAATAGTACAAGGGAATCTTATTTAGATTAAAGTAGAGAGCTTTTTTTTTAAAGAAAAAAGCTTCTGCCTTTATATCTCATCACGTTACTAGTGAATCATGTTACTAAATTTTTTCTAGTTTTTTTTTGTCCCTGCAGAGCAACATTGCCTGAAGTCTTGCAGGAACCGTGCAAAAGAACATTAACATTTTACTTTGTCTCTCAAACATGAAGAGCAGTTAAAAAGAGTATGCCCGTGCCTTGCATTATGATTACCTATGATGAATATTGGCATAGTAGCTCTCGGCAGGATAGAGCGTGTTATATAATAATCTGGTGGAGCACGGGTTATAATTTGGTACACCTACTTCTAAATGCTGTACAATTTTCAGATGCAAATGTTTTTTTGATAATACATTTTGCTTTCGGTATAGCAAGACAAGGCCGGGAAATGACCCATTATCCTTAAGAAAAAGGGTCAACTTGCTATGGAAAATGCGATATGTAATGACTCAATAGTTCGTATATTTTTTTGTGATTTGATGATCGAAAAGAATTTCATGAAGACAGGGAATTTCATGCAATAAAAAACTACAGGAGTCAATGTAACTCTAACCAAAGAAGAGGATCGGTACTTGTTACAAGACGGTTTGCGCTGTGAATGAAATTGACAGTTCTTCTTTACAAAATAAAATGAGCAACGAAGTTGATGATCTATAAAGAAGTTTTTCTTTTACGATTACCATAATGATAATGATATGTTGAATAAAAATAAATGGGAACTGCCTGACTTCTGCAAACTACTTTTAGTAGTAGGATAAGGTAGAGAATGTAGAAGTGCTAACTATTAAGTATATTACCTAAATGTTGATGAGGAGCCATGACATGTCAAGGAAAAAGAGTGCATTGTTGGATAAGATATTTTAGAGAAGTTCGACAAAACGGCAATGGCCCTGTCTGCAGTGGAAGGGGAAGGGCTGCCCATGACATATGAAATGAGAAGTAAAAGTGTCAGTGTGAAATATAACCTCGGCTAGTAACTTGAACCTCATCTAAGAAACCAACGCGCGGCCTCTCCTACTGAAGATGATAGAGAATGAATGAATTCAGAATGGTACGATGCGTGCACTATAATGAGAAATAAAGGTAAAGATAATCGACACAAATATTATTTCTAATTAAATTGAACTATTTTTTTATTACTGCGACCAGAAACAGTATTTATACTTTTGTATATATCATATATATTGTGTTATATATTGGCGTCTACTGGAACTATTTTTAAGTGGAATGATTATTGAATGCAATAATATTTATTATCATCACAATTTATTGACTGATTTTCTTTCTACCGTAGAAGTACCATACTTTTTTGGATCGTAAACGATGAATTTCGATATATCACTATGATTGCCAAAAAAAATTGAATATAAAGAAACACAAGACATTTGATAAATGAACGAAGGACTATAAGAAAGGGAGTTACATCTGGGTAGTCATCTTGCTGGACTGTGTATGCCTGGAATCCCTGGGGTAAAATTCGGCCAATGTAGACGCAGGGATACGTTTCAACATTTCCTTTGGGAAGATACGTAGGAGCTGCCAGCCAATATCCAGAGATTCAAACACGGTACGGTTCTCGTAATTTCCTTTCGGAATAAAGTGAACAAAATTCAGATGAAATTTTACATGCTCACAACTCACAATCAGACTTACGATTATCGCATTTATAGAAATTACCTTGTGAAATGAAGTTCTTCTCAAACTTGCCCAAGAACTCAAGATAGAGCAAATCATCAGCCGACAAAGCCTCCTCGCCAACTACAGCTTTCATGGCTTGTACATCTTTACCGATGGCGTAGCAAGCGTACTAATAATGAGCGTAACATATGTATAGCGCGTGGTTCAGAGCATAAAAATTTAACAATTATTCTTTCACACTTACCAGCTGGTTTGAAACATCAGCATGATCCTTTCTCGTCATTCCCTCACCAATGGCAGATTTCATCAAACGACTGAGTGATGGGAGCACGTTAATTGGTGGATAGATTTGACGATTATGAAGTTGTCTGTCGACGTAAATTTGTCCCTCGGTAATATAACCCGTCAAATCAGGAATGGGATGAGTAATGTCTACAAAAGTGAAAGGGAAACGAATAGATTATTTGACTCAGATCTAAGCTTAAGCCCATTTAGTTTTGTGAAATTGGTTTATTGATAGCCGAAAGGGTAACGTATAAGATTCCGTACAGGAAACATGCAACGTTTTTTTAATAAATTAATTACCCTTTACCTCAAAATCTTGTTTGAAAAACCTGGCGGTTTCCATATTAACACCCATAGCTGCAAAAACAATGGCGAAGTTATCCTCATGGCCATCAAGTACGGACTTCCCAGGTACCTGAACCAAGCCAGCTTGTCTACAGATTTGTGCGGCAATCTAAGAGGTATACGCATGTATGATTAATGATTAATTTTTAATTTCTTCGTTTTTGAAAGTATTAAAGTCAAATTCCTTTACGCATACCTCGTTATGCGGGAGACCTGCAGCAGAGAAGATGGGGATTTTTTGTCCACGAGCAATAGAGTTCATTACATCAATTGCAGATATACCAGTTTGAATCATCTCCTCTGGGTAAATTCTTGACCAGGGGTTAATAGGCTGGCCTGAGGATGGGGGAAGAAGATATTAAAACAGATCTATATAACGTACTTATTTCATGGTAACAATGTAAAACAATATGGAAACTCAGTGTTCACCTTGGATATCCAAATAATCCTCTGCCAAAATTGGTGGTCCTTTGTCAATTGGCTTTCCACTTCCATTGAACACACGACCCAACATATCTTCAGACACCGGGGTCCTCAAAATATCTCCAGTGAACTCACAAACTGTATTTTTCGCATCAATGCCAGATGTCCCTTCGAATACCTACATGTTGATTCCAAACCAAATATATGACACTGCTTTCATGGAAATTATTACAATCCGTTTAACCAATTTGTTTACCTGAACAACAGCTTTAGAACCGCTCACTTCAAGGACCTGGCCGGATCTGGAGGTGCCATCCGGAAGGTGCAAGTCAACAATTTCGGCATACTTTGGAAACTTCACATCATCCAAAATGACGAGAGGGCCGTTTACTCCAGACACCGTTTTGTATGCTGCGCAAAAATGCAGAGAATGAATAATATTTAGTTTGGTAACAAACATTGGATGAGAATCATATGAAAAAATATGTGCAATTTACAAAAATGTAATCTTACTTAATCTTGGCTGTGAAATATAATCGCGAGACACCGCCAATTTATGCTCATTTCGAGCTTGGTCTGCTGAAATGGGACCCATACTAAAAAATTATTTTATATTCCTTCACTTCTGCAAAATCCCTTTGTTTATGACGATAAATTGTTTAAAAGCACCCAACGAAATTACTAATATTGACACTGGAAATCTAGTTAAAGTACTCTCAACACTACCAATCTTTGGAAGTAATTAAAGCTACTCTTAAATTTAATCTTCAAGTGTTTTGGGTGGAACAGCTCCCTACAAGACTGGAATAATTTTTCTCCAGAAACTAAAGTAGTAAAGTATGTAGTGCAGGAGAAGTAAGGGAAGAATGATGAGCTGATCAGCAGTGTAACACGGTATGCTATTGCTTTACGCTTTTGAGTAAAACAAGGTATTTTTGTTGCTATATTATATTGGATACGCTCTACAGTAGTCTCAGCATGGTCCAAGAATAACACACCAAGTGAAACAATAATACAGGCTTATGCTTGGATTGATGATGGATAGGTGAACGCCAACGCCCTATGCCCAAATGTCTATAGGAATGTGGAAATCCACAGAGAAATCTCAAATCTATTCATAATATTCGTTTCTTGTTTATAATGGCGTCCTCCTCATCATAATCATATCATATTATCATCACGAGTTAAATTTTTAACTTGTCTAGTTTATACCCATATAATATATTTAGTCAGTCCCGTCTCATTTCTCACTCATTTCAATATTTTCCAATTCATGAGTTTCTTAGCCTTATATTCATCTCCACTTTAAATCCATTTCAATTCAAATGCATCTTCTCATTCTATTTTCAGTGTTTCAACTCGAATATGAACAATGAAATGAAACCTTCCACTACTGGTCATCTTAATCTCCATTCATATGTCCCTTCAAGCAAACTTACAGTTAGAGCAGTAGTGAATGAAAGCAAATACTAGTTGGTTTCCTTCATTTAACATTCGAATACTTATATATGAGGTGAGAACAAACGAGAACTGAAAATTCCAAAACGTGTGTGGCGTATAGTATGTAGTCAGTCACAGTTGTAGTTGCATTAATTGAAATTACCAATGCAAATGATAAACCTCGTGCGTAGAAAATAGTAAAAAAAAGAATATCAGTAGACATGGTGTGAAGGATGAATGTTTTAAGCGTATTCCATTTCCACTGATTTAGTTTGTAATTGTATCGCTGTGCCGTGTCTATGCACTACCTGATTTGGGACTGGGAATAGGTAAGTTATGTTTTATAAAGACGAAGAACGAAAGGTAGTAAGATAAGGCAGAATTAAGCTTATCATACAACGGGGCGAAGCGAGAGTATTTCTGAGGCATTTACTACCTCTGTGCATCCTGATCCTGACACAAGAGAAATTCTGAATTCTGAAGGGAAGACAAGAAGAGGGGCAAAGCGAGACATTTATAAAATTATTTTATCAGAAGATTATTAATTCAAATTTTCACATTTTAGTTACAATATTTAACTCACATGCTGCATATATATGTATATATCATAGATCTTTACATAAAATGAATTGGGTGTCCGTTTCAGTTCATCCAGCTCTAGAATTAGAATAATGTGGGAAATCGAGACCACAATTGTTTTATCATAATGATTATTTTATTGAATTTTAAGGGCTATGAGAAACAAATAAAATTGATTCAATTAACCGATTCGATAAGATCCAGTGAACGATTAATGAAATATAATTTAATTAATAATGCATTATTAAAACGGCATAGATTAAGGCGATATACTACGACGCTATGATATTATACTACTATGACGATATGGTATACTTACTAAAGTTAAGCATCTCTGTGTTCTGAGTTAAAACGGAAAGATCGATTTAATTAAATAATTCTTTTCGGCGTGTTTGTTCTGGGCTTTAGAAAAATACTTTTAAAGTAATACCAAGTAAATTACTAATTAGGTTGCATTTTCAATTATTATGATTATATTTAGAGGCGTTTTCATGTGTCACAAAACTGGATGATGTGTTTCATACGTTAACGTTATTAGTAAATAGCTCAAATTAAACAATAATTTATTATGCTGGATAGGGCAACAATATGATATGATACATGAGTATAAAATCAAAAAACATAAAGTGGTTCATTAGGATAGGGACCTTCAGAATAATCATAAATTCTAAATAAATTTTCTTTGGTCGCATTTTGGATTTCATAAGCATTAAATGTACGACATAAGTAAGCAAGCCTACAATTTAATTCATAGGAAGTTTTCATTTTTAGATAAACTTTTACCATAATTTTACAATCGGACAATATGTATATACGCGACAAAAACTTTCCATCATCAGCTAGAGTAAGCATTAATTACACGACTTGACTTGACTAGCTTCAAGATACGGAATGCATACGCACAACATATTCCGTATTTTTGCCATTAAATATCTTTGCTCCTACGTCATATTTTAATCAAGATTTTTGGTATTATTGTCCAGTCACAAACAATGACCAAATGTTGTGATTAAAATTGCTCAAAGGAAGCTCTCACTACTAATTAATATCATTCTGCTCTCTATGTATCAAATCAAAAATGTGTTCCTTGCCAAATATAAGCGATTTATAACCAACAGGGACCAAAAGTTACAATTACATACTACTATTAGTTACAAAATTCTTCTCAATTTCGTTACTTCGCGATACCAATACATCCTGATCACTTGCTTTCAACTATAGATTATAGATTATAGATTACTTCATTTTTTCTAAATGAGTTTATCTGTTCGATAAGGTGTCATTGATGTCCAGTATCGAAGTTCTTTTTAGAACATTAGAACGTACAACCTACATAGACCGGCCGATGCTACCGATAAAGCGATAAATTGTCAAACAGATGCACGATTAGACTGCGAGGTTCACTTTTAAGGAAATAAGCGATTTTGCAAACTTCCCGTTACACGTACTACTACAATTATATTACTACAACGAGCTGCAACTGCAGCCGAATCAAGAGGTCCAAAATTATGAAAAAAAAACATTTACGTATGATGATGTGACAAAGAACATGACCAAGCGTGATATCTGACACCATTACTTATACATAAATATATTATTATCATTGTGATTTGAATTGCGGTATGATGCGTGGTACTACTTACTACTTAATTAAACAGACTGAAAAAAAAAATCACAATACCGAGCCTTCAGTCCCTTCATTGGTGCATCTATGGTAATCATACTAATCATATATTGATAAAAAATTGTTATCATTTGCGTATTATGTAGATATTTTATTTGAATCTGATGAAAGATGCTACATGATTAATGAACTGAAGCTTTAACTAGATGCTCAAAGCCTGGAAAGTGCAGTGCAGTGCAGTGTACCGACGCGACTGCACGATAACATTGCATTTGCATTTGCATTGGAACGAAAATTAGCAGAAACTATAAAGTCGTCGACGAGAGCACAAATTGTAAGTGCATTTCGTATTTCATACCTCTACGCAACCACATAAGCTTACGTATGTACTGTTGCGGATTAGCCAGCTAGCGAATGTCACTCAACACAGGAATGCATTTATTATGGAATGCCAGAGTCCAATAATAATAATAAAAATAACTAAAAACGATATGGGTTTAAGACGTTGTGGTGGATCACGGCTATTGCACCGGAATAAGGTCGATAGCTTGCAAAATTATGAGATATAAAAGGAAATTGACCTTAAACTATTTCCCGAGGTCGGAGATTCGTGATGAAAGCGATCAACACTTTAATAACATAACAAGGTCCATGTTCATGACTATGACTTTAGTTTCCTGAGAAAATGGCAACAGTTGCATGAGAATGAGATGAGGGAATAGAAAGAACACAAGTACCAAGCAAATATCGCCTACTAAAAGTTGCAGTAATTATTAGAAAGAGGTACGACTTGATTCTTGATATATGTATTGCTAGTCCTAATGAATTCAAAAACTGTGGACGTCGGGATTGATACATCTGTTTAGCTAATCAGACTTAATTAATGGATGAGCACGGGCTGAGCGAAAATAAAACTTCGCACCAAATCCAACCTAACATTTTAAAATTTCGGACAATTAGCTTTCTCATTTTTGTGTCAGACGATATGACATTTTATTACAACGACTCGTTTTATTCTGTACGATAAATACGTTTCATTCAAAAATCCATTCAAAGAATTAACTCATTCGTACTCTGAATATCTGAAATTCATTCATTCATGTTTTGGTATGGGAACCACTGGTGAGGTGATGTAGTGGTGGCTGGTTGCTGCGAATCATCTTCGTTTTTCGGGACTGCCGGTAGTGCTTCTGGTTGATCAAAATTTAAAAAGTCCCAGATCAATATTGTGTCATCATGAGAGCTGCTTACTATTTGAAATTCGTCGAACTGAAGGCGGAATACTCGACCAGTATGTTTCTGTAATCAGGAATAGAAAGTTTGTTACGATTAATCCTTACAATTATTAATCACCACATAGTCCTTATTCCGAATAAATTTTTGCAAAAACTTACAACTAAGGTTCGTAAGCACAGCGATGATGCGGGTGCTCTAGGATCAAGGGCAGCTTGAAGATCCCATACTTTGATTTTTCTGCAAATACGATATTATTGTGACGAATTTGCCTCAAGAAGTCCAAAATAAACTACTCAAAATATTACCGTTTACTTACCCATCATATGCACCGCTGACAATGCGTTTGTTGTCGAAGCGAATACAGCGGACTAACTCTTCATGGCCTTCTAGTACTTTCAGGCAAGCACCACATTCAATGTCCCATAGCCTAAGAGATATTAGTACGAAACACATTAATCAATCGAGGAATTTTTATCAAATCCATCTAATTTTCATAAACGTTTCTGCATATTTTACCGAATTGTATTGTCCGAGCTGCCACTCACAACCAGTCTATCACGATACTGAAGACAAGCTATTCCTCGCTTGTGTCCATTCAAAGTTCGAACAAATTCGCACGAACTAGTGTTCCAAACCTGGAAACAAACACATTTTTTAAATAACAAAATTCCCAGGGCTCCCATAAAATATAAAGTACTTGCTCATTTATAAAATTATACTTTGATAGTCCTATCTCCAGACGCTGAGACAATATATTTTTCATCAAAATCAACAACATTTACGGCTGCACGATGGCCAACAAGTACTCGATGAAGATTTATATCAGTCGGTGAATTCATGTCCCACACGGCAATACTGCGATCCTGTGATTAGGAAAAAACACAATATTACTTACACTAAACTTGCACTCAGTAAAATGCGTATAAACTTGTTTCACCATGGCGCCTTTAAATTACCTTTGAACAAGTGACCATCATGCCGTTATTGAAGCGGAGATGTAAAACGGCTTCACAATGGTGAATGAGTGTATTGACCATCTCTCCTGTTTTGACATCCCATACCCGAACTGTAGAATCACTAGATCCACTGATAATGACTTTCTCATCGTACTGCAGGCACAGAACAGACCCTGTGTGTCCTGTAAGCACCTGCTTAGAGTTGGAAAGAATGTTTTTCTTCTATTATTTTTCTGACTCAGATTTATAATGGTTACATTATAAAACAGCTTTAAGATTCGATTTTATTTATTTACCTTAGTACATTGTAAGGTTTGTCTGTCCCAAATTTTGATGGTGTTATCACGGAGACCAGACACAATTTTTGAATCATCATACTGTAGGCAGTACACACCCTTGGAATTTTCTGAACGGCAGTTGATGAGTTGAAGATTGGGGTCTCCTTTCAACCAATTATTTTCGATATTCTGCGCAACGAATAATATTCGGATATACAAACTTATTTCAAAATGTATTTCATTCGCTCTCAAATGAAATCATAACTCCAAAAGTCTGAACTGAGTAATGTGTACCTGAATATCCTGTATAATTCGCGGGTATAAGCTACGGTAAAAACTGTTATCGGGATGCGATGCGCCAGGGCGTGGTTTAAATAAATGGTGTATCCTTAACAGAAGGAATGAAAACAATTAATTAATTTGTACAAAAGGGACCTTACCAAAGTAGTAAAACCGCATGAATATTTCAAAATCAACTAACCATCCTCTCCGTTCGGCAAGTCCCCTCCATAAAGTGTCAGTTCGTACTTTTCGTTCAATGAGTTTCTTCCATAACATTGCGTCCGAGATCACTCTGTTCCATTCTTTGCACACAAGTTCTGCGGCACATAATGACTTTGCGTCGAGGTAAGACAAAATATTTTCTGCAATATGGTCTAGTCCTTTTTCTGAAAGAAGAAATGGAATTAAAATGCGTTAAGAGTGATATTAATTCTCGTCCAAGTCGAATACGACATATGGAATGTGCGCAGATTTAAAAAAAAATGCGTTGATAACTGAAGTGAACATCATTTAAAAGAAAAAAAACGACCATTTTTGCCTCAAGTAGACAGAAAATCTTACTGGGTAGAAGAGTTATAAAATCTCTTTGTAGCATTGGCGTTAGGAACTCGTTAATTTGTCCATGTTGGTAGTGACAGACTCTGAGAAGTAAATTTTCAATAAAGTCTAATTGCTCGCCCTCAGTCCAGCCATCAAACATTGTAAGGTTTCGTTCTTTTTCTGCCGTGTAGGCAGAACTCAGCTCTCGCCGAGGGGGATCTTCTATCATCTCATCCATCGTGGTGAGACCTTTCTCCTCCACTTTGACCTTTTCTAAAATTTCCCCGTCCACTTTTACAGTTTTTTATGTTACACTGTCACCACTGTCACTAAGTCACCTCCACTACTGCCGATTAGAGGTCCGCGAAATCGAGAAAAAAATATTGTTTCCCAAGATCCTGTTCTTTTGCTCCTTCTTCTTGGAAAAGGATCCCACCTTTTCGATCTAAGAGCATTTTTAAGGGAAACGGGAACTAGCACTATGGTCGTTCAGCATCATAGAACCAAAGTACACTGCAAATGAGTAAGTCTTCTATTACATGAACGAACGGTGATAGTTTTCGAGGTGACTCGACTCTTTCTTCCTGCTTTTGCTTGCTTAATAATGTTCACTCACTGCTTCGACTTAGGTGGTATTGCTGGTGTTATTTTGTTATGTTCGTCTCTTGATGTTCTCTTCGCTGCTTTCCTAATATTGCTGAATGCTGAATAGTCGAACGAAAATGTGATGTGATGTGAATAAGTATACATGTACTATGATTTGTATTTGTAGTAGAGTTTTAGTTAGTGCTGCGCTGCTTTGAACAATACATCCTATTCATACCCAGGCAGGCCAGCGAAACTTTGTTATGAACTGTTGCCAGGATAAGGGGATGACTGCTTTGGTCAGAAGGAAACCTCTCTCACCCCCTCAAAACAAACGAGCAGCAGCGATCTCAAGGAAAAACCTTTGGTGTTTTATGCTTCAACATGAAACATCACCTTGTTCAAATCGACGTCGTCGACATCGAGCAGGTTGAAACGTCTTGCTTCACATTCCTACACTAAAGATTCTGTTTTTTAACATTATTTTTATGCATACTAACACCACCAACAACACACATATCATATCATCCACTAGTAGGGATAGGGATAATAGGGAATACTAGACGGACGGATGCATATTGCATGTTGATGTTGACATGCTTTGCAAGTTGTACGTGTCAGATAGATAAAAGTAATGTAATGTAATGTACATTTGCATGCGCATGTAGTCGTAAGCGAATCAGTAACAAACGACTCTCTTATATACCTATACTTTTATTATGCCTATTATATTCCTTTAATTTTATCGCAGGTAGGAGAATGTCATTATTAAAAATACATTTCGTTTGTCTGTGTGTCCACATCATCCACAACGTTAGTCTTATTAACTGAGCCTCCGTCGAATACAATTTAATATTCAAAGAGAAAGTTATATCTCTACTGTACTGAAGGATGACATAACACAAACAAACAGTTTTTAATTGACTTTCTTTTAGGTACCTGGATGGTAGATCATTTTGAAAACCTCACGCCTGAATTTTTTAATGGATTTTTCAAGAATGAATAATATCTAACTTTCATTACAAAAGTTATAAAAGCACTAAAATAGGTAATGACTAATACATATTATCAAAGTAAAAGAGCTCAAACAACAAGCAAATCGTGTAGTCTTACCGTGTAAAGGACAAGTACAATTAATCTTTGGAAAGGACCATAAGACAGCATCTAAATAACATTCGCCTTCCATTTCGAAGCCCAGCTTTTCTCTTGAGTTCTAATGGGTAGTTTGTTTTCCTTAGCAAATAAAAAATAGATTTTTAAAGCTTTCAATTGTTTCAAAGAAAAAGTTAAAACGTGACTACATCCAAAACATCGATATTTTTTGGTTTAGCACTTTTCAAATCTCATTTTTAAAACGTGAAAATATAAGTACAAAAGTAGAAGCAGATTTGGTCTTTCGTCACGATTATACAAAAGTAATTCCGTTTCAGACAGTTTCATCTCCTTTTCCTTTCCTGCCCTGAAAACAACAAAAGAAGAAGAAATTGTGAAGATATAGAGAGGTAACATTACTAACACTAACACCTTCTCTCTCTTCATATCCGATCCTCATCCTTATCTCATCTCGTCTTTAGTTTTAGTTATTACTTCATTCGTCAAGTTTGCGTTTGGTTCCCTACTTGCTTTTTGCTTGCTGTCATATACTTCACTCACAATCACAACGTATTACACAAGCAATATTGACTGACTCACTACTACTACTACTACTGACTGATCCTGCCTGATATGTTTTTTATACACACACTCCATGTACACACGTTTGAGAGAGAATTTTGGATTTGAAGCCTACAATGAAGACGAAGACGAAGAATGAATGTACATGAAACGAGGAGGAGGATATGTGATGATGATAGGGGATGAGAATTGAGGATGACGATCAATACATGTACTATGTATGTATATACATAGTTATGTACTTTGTATTTTTCTTTTGTGTGCCCCTCGCCTCGGCTACACATCTCTACCTAGACTAGACACTGGTCATGATCATGATATGTATGTAATATGATTTCACTTCACGACTGTGCTAATAAATAGGTATTTTTTGTATGTATGTATGTATTTAAAAAGGCCAAGAAAGAAAAAAGAATAATGGATTTTTTTTTGTATGAGGAGAGATGCACTATTTGACTATTTGACATGAAATCAAGGCACGGCACAAGAAGAAGGGTCTTAAAACAATGATTTTATTGCAGACGAGGACGAGATCAGAGACAGTGCAGTGAGGCAAATGTAGAATCAATCAACTAACACTGCAATAATGGCTTAGCTTTCCTGTTAAAAGGTATTACCTATTAAGGTAATCTGACTGAGCCCGAGGACTAAATAGAAAATAGAGCGGCTTGCTTGCTTCGATCATTAATGGTTGGTATTTGGTATCATTATCCCTCCTTGGCCTAGGCCCAGATCAAATATGATAATTGAATCATTTACATAAATGCTGCATAATAAAAATGAATATGGCACGCGTTTTATATATTCTAGCCGCAAACAGAAGTGTTTTTCTAAATAAACAATCATTTAGTCTTTTGTAGGTCTGTTTACCTGACTGAATCTCGCTTCGCTAGTAAATGAATTCGATGTACCATGAACTTTGAGAATGTATCTCACATATACATATACCTATGTACATTTTTTATTAAAAGCCAAACGATTATTACGTAGCTGAGCGTAGCTAAGCGAGTATTGAGATTACCGTGACCGTCTGTCCGTCTGTCCGTCTGTCCGATCG
>JAHZMX010006541.1:0-17507 GCA_027743895.1 Seira musarum | reverse complement strand
ATGGGAAGTGGATGGCACTCTGTGTTAAACACCCATTGATCCAACGAAATCAAGTCATTTGTACTAAACAAGAGGTAGAGATACTGAAAATAAAAAAAAATAAATATGGAAATACTGCTGACTGAACAAAGTTTGTATTCCACATGTCACTCGCAGAATCAAGTGAGAATTATTGAAACAAACCTTCAGTACTTCCGCAGGGAAGAAAGTTTGTTGCACATCATCTTGCTGAGGATTCGTCGAGTCTACATTTCTTATGCCCGAGTAACCTCTTCCGGGACCAGCCTTCGTGTATCTCTCAATAGCTTGGGCAGCATCCCATCCCCAGTCACGGTATTTCCTATCTCCGGTAAGGCGGTAGAGGATGAAATAGCTCTCAATCACTTCTGGTCTGAGAATGTAACCTATTTAAAGAGGAAATTCAAGAGGAGATGTAATTCAAATCCATGATATGTGTGGTTAAGCAAATCAAATTTAAACCTACCTTTATCACTGTCATATTGACCTGTTGCTTCTACTTCGTCATTAAAACGGAAAACCTCTGGACCTGAAATATTGAATTTAGTCATTAAATAATCAATTCAGCTCCTCGCGTGTCGTCACAATCGTTTCAATGTTATAATAAAAAATTCCTGGGCTTAATACCTAATTTCGTGGCGCTTCTAATGTAAGATTCGTGACAAGTATTGGTAAAATTACGTCCGATTTCAGCGTCTCGCTCAGCGTTCTTATTGTTTGGATCAACATGAGCTCCGAGGGCAAACATGCCACCTGAAAGCAGTAATGAAATTTTGATAAATCCAAAAATGAAGCGATTAAAGTAATTTGTCACTACTTTGCTTTCATTTTTAAATTCAAAACCACGAACCAGCAAAACATGCAAGATGTCCAACGATATCATCAACTCTGCCATCACGCGATTCTGCAATGTAGAGCAAATGACTTGGACTGGAAACCTTGACGAGAGAGTTATTGACAAATCCATCCATGGCATCATCGTAGAGTTGACGTGCCTCCCTGTCTGCCAGTTGAATGCTTGCCTTCAACAGGTATTCATAGTAGCTGTCGGCCAAGGCTCCGATAGAAACATGATCTATGTTGGTATGCAATAATGAATGTCATAACCTTGAGAATTAGATTTCAAAAGAGTGAATTCATCATGTGAATCTTACTGCGTGTAAATTGTCCAGTAATAACGTCCATGAAATTCCAATATAATCCTCGTGGCTTCTCAATGTTCTTCAAAAGTTCTCGGATTTTCAAAGCTTTTTCCTTAAATCTTGCGTCTCCGCTTACCTCAGACAGGTACATGAATTCCAAGTGCAGCGTTCCAAATTCAGCCAATACGGCTTCGTTGCCTGAAGATGGTAGCTGTAAATGAACATTCATACATATATTTTTTCGCCACAACGATTTGAAATAAATAAATCAGACAGACAAAATAAAAAATCTTACTCCAGTTTTAATATTAATGTAGCTATATGGAAGTCCAGAGGGTGTCTCAAAAGCAGGTAAAAGAAGTTCAGCCATTTCTTTGGCCTTGTCAACGTAAATGGGATCCTTTGTCAAAGCGTAAGCAGTAAGAAAACCTCCAACAATACGAATGTTAACCTCGAAAACGGAAACTGAGGCGTCCTTTAAACAAAAATCATTTCTTATTATTTTTATATTTGTTATTCTTATTGTTTCAAATGTAAAAATGATTTTCTCACAATTCCCCTAAAAGTCAGATTACCAACAAAGCCTCTGGCTCTTTGGTACTCTTCCATCATCTCCATGATGTAGAGAGTGTCCAATGAGTCGATTTTCGTACTTTTGATGATACAATATTTCACAGTCAAAATTCATATTTACATTTCTTTTGTAGCTGATTAATAGAAACGGATGCACGCAGAGAATATCTATTTCTTTACCTGTTTCACGAAATCTCTTCTTTGACGAATTTCTGGGTCCGGATCTTCTCCCCCTTGAGTTATCACTGGCTTGTAATGAGGCTTGCCAGCAAGTGGTGATGCTCTGATCATGCTGAAGACCACACATGTGGTCACCACGAATATCACAGCCACCTTCATTATGAGACAAAAAAAGATCCGCTGCTTTCTTGAGATCCGAAACGGCCGCCCCGACTCTTGAACAGATATTTAATCTCTCTAGCTGTTCATGATGAAAAATAAAAGATTCTAATCATGTCAAACTATTTATTATTCTTACCAATATCCATGATTTCTCGACATTTCATGGTTAGAGACTAGAGATCAGAGTCTCACGACTCCCCCAATGACTATAATTTCTTTAATTTATTTCGGATGCACACGCAAGTCCTTATCCCATATTCTTCCGAGGCCATACACACACAATCACAAAATCTCACTCAGTATCTTTTGCACCGACTCACTCTCATTTTTTTCTCAGAATCAGTGAACTGTAATTGCTAAAAAGCCAATCGAAATGTAAAAACGATGTTAGATTCTCAAAAAAATTAATTCAGAAACGCACGCTATCGGCTTTAGCATAGATATAACAAAAAGATCGACAAGATCTGCCAAACTGCAGGTGCAAAAACAGACCAAACGCTACTCGTACAGCCCACAAATTAAATGCACTTATTTTTTTACATTCGATTTTCATGAATGAAGCCAATGTAAATGTAAGGCATTCATGCAGTCAGAATGTATTTTATTCCCTGAAATAGTTTCCTTCGGCTAAGGATTGATATCAAAAACCACTGAGATATTTCTATTACCACTTGTAAAATAAACCTTTTTTTACTTCGTCGGACTGAAGTATATTTACATTTATCTTAAATTGAATCGATTTGCATTCGGCAAATACGCTCGCACTTTATGTACGATTGATTTTTGCTGAATTGGCATATGCATACATGCCAATGCCAAGCAGAGTTCTGAAATAACTATACAACAAAGATAGTTCACGGATTGAAAGAAAACTAGCATTGTCTATGCCCTATGCCTCCTTGTTGACTCTGCTTTGGTTTTTGTTAGATATTTTTAATCGCATGAATAGGTAGGCATAGTCGCTTTAAATGTTAAAGTTCATCGTTGTAGATAAATTGGCTACAAAAATTTGATTAAATTAAGAAATTAAGCAAATCTGTTCTGTACACTATCACAGCTCTGCTTTTGTGTGTGTGTGTGTGTGTGACTCACTTGTAGATGAGCAAAAAGGGAAGAAGAGATATGATATGTATTAAATACAAATAAAAAAATACAAATTGACTAGTTAAGTGAATGCAAGAACTAAAGTACATTCAATTCGTATTGTACACGCAGAGAAACTCTTACAGCCTACGCGTTCACATCTATTATGTCATGTTAAAAACTCATTCCGTCGCTTATAAGGATTGTAATCATGCAAAATTGAATTAAAGTTGAATATAAATATTCCACAGGCCCCAGCCTGTGTCTGTAGTTTTAGCCAGCATTTATTTGCAACAACAACTTTTTTGTCAGTGCGGTAGTAAATCACAGAATTTTTCTTTGGATTCATCTGTCATGCGGTTTGCATACAAATAGCTTGTAAGAATAGATGAATGAATGAATTTATAATTACATGAAATAATAAAGCAGGATATGCCTATGAGACTCTCAACTTTTTATAATAATGACATGATAGGAGGTAAACAGCCTTGCATTACATGTTTTTCAAGTAATACATACTTAATTTTTTGTCTCAACATAACAAATACAAAACCTGGCAGTAAGAAAGAGTAAGAAAAAGAAGTAAGATGCAAAAATACTTAAAATATTTTTAATTTCCATTTTGACACTTCTGCAAGTTTTACCTGGCTCAAATGACCGTAATATTGTTTGTACATTGTCAGCTTAGTTTGTTGCTGCTTTTTAAACTAATTATACATGTACAATCACTGCATACTTCCAATTATCTTGCTGAGTTTATATTTTTTAAATTGTAGTTAAACTAGGCTTTGGTCTGTTCTCAGCCGAAGAACTGATATTTTATTTATAAGCACCCTAAATAAAACAGTTATTTGACAGCTGCATCACTGTTACTAAATACTACTAACAGTGCTACAGAACAACGTGTTTCTTCAAAGCCTAGTCAAATCTAGCCAACTCCAAACGGAGTTAGCTTCGATTGATAATGATCTAGTTTCTAGTACAATAGCTCTACATTGTTTTCACATTGAATGCCATGAGAGTGAATGCACACGTGCTTCTAAATTGTGCGTGTATTGTCATTTCTTATCAAAAACTCAATCCTCCTTTTACTTAAAAAAAACGTGAGTAAGAGTAAACGATTAAAATGCAAATGACATCGTATATTGAATAATCATACGCTACCTTTTTTATATCTCACTTGTCTAAAATGGTTAATGATACAAAGGAAACAATATATATGCACTTAATGCATAACAGAACTTCTCAGCAGAAAACGAAAGCATGTTGTGTAACGTGCGAGCCACAAAAGTCAAGTATCACACGGCTCTCGATTCAGGAAGTAGGCATCATCTCTAATTTCGCAATCAATTCCACTTCAATTAAATGCGATACAATACCCACCTACGACATTTCCTTCACATAAGGATTGTATTGTCTACGTTAAATTAAACTCAATCTCAAATTCCCGAAATAATTCAAGCAAATGCCTTATCCAATTTGATTTAATGTCGAATGAGTATGGGGCGATACGAGAATCTATAAGATCCTTCCTCGTAAATGTGACAGACACTTAGAATTATAAATATGAAAGACTTTATTATAAAAAAATAGAGAAATCCATTTTAAAAGCAAACTAGCTGGCTAGCTAAGCAATAATGATACTTTTATGGACTTTTAAAAACACTCACCATTGACTTGAACTAATCTAGCTTGCAGTCAATTGTCACGTCACAATTTAAGCAGCCATCTAGGAAAAAACGTGCGTTCACTTCCACTTCTTTCGTAAACTGGATAAAGTTGGCTCGTATTTCTCTCTATCTATTCGTTTCATTAATAAAACTCCAGAAAAATTTCCAGTCCTGTCCCTATGCCTGTGTCTTGTAAGACTACCTCGTTCTTGTGAAAAAGTTATTGTTACAAAGATGAAGTCCTAACATTTAACATTGCATCGGGTTTGTATTTATATTGTATGCATTTTTGAAGGTGAGGTTTACATTATTATTATTATGGTCCTACTCAGATAGTTTTCCTACATTTTGTGAAGACTCCATATGCGTATGACGAGGGACCAAACAATCAGTCATTTTTCTGAGGTCTGTTTTGAAGGTACATTTTTTTCTGTTTAAATTAAAGATGAAGGTATAAACCTAGGTAAAAATCCAGCCCCCGCAGGTCGAGCCTTTGACTAGAATAATGGAATTATTTATTGTCCGCCTGCTGAAGAATAAGGAAGCTCTTCTGCAATGCGATGGAATATTTCCACTGGATTTCAATGCAATGTTGTTTTTTTTTGTTATTTTAAGAACTGATTTAAGGGAAAAGGATATATGAATTGCAGCTGAAATAAGCTTAAGCATTGTTACAACAATGACAGTAACTTGAGTAAGCAAAGAGTGTGTAAGTTTGAGGAAGCAGCAGCAATCCTACTGTCACACTGATGTGATGCGATGCTCATTTGGTCTTCTTATAAAAACGAATAAAATGAAATGTTAGTTTTTTGAAGTACAAACATGATTTTTACGAGCATTTAAAATCACAACCATCCCATCCCATTCCATCGAGAGTATAATGTTGGTGGTGCGAGTTTGAAGAATTTTATTCTGGATTTACTTGTTGCTTTTGGTTTTTGAGCAAGAGGAAGTCATTTATGTATATTTTCACAGTTCACAGAATCTTTCACAATCTCTGACTTTCAGAGATGAGGACAATTTTTTCGAGTTTATTTTTTACGCATTTTGTGTTGTCTGCCATTTCCACAGAACATAAGCAAACTTGTATGATTTGTATCATGGCCATTGTTATTCAAATAAAGTTTTTGAATCTGTGTCCCATTTCAACTCGTTAAGCTAGTTTCTTTTGTCGCATTTAAAATCAGATACCTTCTCATATGCTCACTACATTTACAGAAGTAACTCGCTGCTTCTCTTAGCCGCATCTCAAGGCATTTGATCCAAATGCGCTGTTTTACAAACTTGCATGAAAAATTAGTAGGTATTCAACAGAAAAAGTCTTGGAAGTAGAATGGTAGGATGAACGACAAATGTGAATAGCATTTGTGATGCAAATCCTCATAAATTTGTCTCCGCAATCAAGAGTAATACTTATCAGATGGACTCTGCGGGAGAATTAGCATTTCTCAGAAAAAGTAAGTGTCACCGAAAGATGTTTGTTAAAATTTTTAAACTTTACAACTGTGCTCATCCGAGTATTAGTATGACAAAACAGAGCATATTACAGCTTACTAAGGAAAAAGAAACGCTTGCTCAAATGACAAAATGAACCTTACTGGAGGCTTCACATTATTGTAGGCCCGGTTTAAAGAGCTGTAAGATAGAGAGGTCTGTGTGAAGTAAACCTGATTTGGACTCACAACATGACGTTATTGTATAATTGTACATGCTGTTGTGTCATTTGGTTCATCTGTGAACGAAAGTGAGTGAGTAATGGCCTCGAAAGGTGCATACTTCATAGGAAAAATTATGGCTTTGTTGTGCAGTGCATAATAATACTCTCAACTCCAAAGCTGAATTGAGGATTAAAAGAATGCAGAGACTGGACTAGACGAAACAAAAGTGACATTCCCGTGCAATAATGGCTCGAGAATTTCTCACTAGGAAAGCTATGGACTTGAGATGTGTCATACAATGACCTCTTCATTTCAGTCTGAAATTTTCCACGATTCCATTCCAGCCATGAAATAGGCTCACAAACTCACAATAGATTCATATATTTTTTTTCTAACTGATCAGATTTCTATTTCTAAATGTCGAGAACGGAAATAATAAATAAATTGTAGTAAATAGAAACTTACGAATTGTTTCCGGATGGAGCTTAAGGGTGTATCCCGAACTGATTACGTTCCCACCTGTGCAAAGACCTTCTTGTCGGGATAATGGATGGATTCAATGTAATTGTTGAGTTTTTTTATTTCACTTTGTTGGACGAACATGTTGGACGACTCTCGCCTTTGTATTTCATTCAAGTGGATATTTTTTAAGTAGAGTACATGATGAAGATAACAAATATATTCATTACCTCAGATTTCATTGCAAGTATTAATGATTAGATAAGGCAATGGCGTATAGCAAGTATGAAAGATGTAATAAAGATTCTCATTTGTGTCCATGCATTTCTCTCACAATCACAATCAGCGACTTTCCTGCTTAAACAGTTATGTCGTAAGGGCGTGATATGATGCGATAAAAACCATTCCAAGTATCGATGATCATGCCTATAAGCTGTGCAATGAATCCACATCAACGAAATCCCTTCACCGTCAAGCTTGAAGCTGCCACTGTCATTATGATTGTTAAGTCAAGGTTATCTTGAACAATCGCTCCAAAAACTTTTGCGCAAAAACTAAAACCCCTTTCATTCAATCCCATTCCATTTTGTAAAAATAAATGGTTTGATTCGCAGATGATTGATGATCGGTGTTATGTAGATTGATTGACTTTGAGTGTAGTTGTGTGTCAAAATTATATCACTACAATTTTTAGCAGTTTACGCTGACGCATTACTACACTGTAGTACGCAAACCCAATCAAATATTAAAACATTGCACCGTTAAAATGGAAAATTATCGCCCGATTCCTAGTCCTATTGAGCATAGGCCTTCCTAGTCTATATTTTGTGGATTTCAAGTCTTTAAAAATCATGTAGCCTGATTAAACCTCTAAACAAGCATATGTATTCATATATGAATTCAGAAAATGTCATTTAGTTATATGTCAAGAAATATATGTGATTTTTGTACGTGTAAATAACTTTATTTCTGTTTTCACAGTAAATGATAATATGCTCGATATTATGTAAATCAAGCAGTATAATTATCACGTCTTAATTAATAACCCGAAGTTACGGCGTGTCCTCTTGGTGAGCATAAAATTCAAGAGTCTGGCCAACTCTGATGTTGGTGCCGTTTAAGTGTTTTGTTTTTCAAGTTAGAACGAAATGGAATTTTTTCAATTCCATACGTGAAAATGAAGAACGTCTTTCTCATTCATTCCAATGAGCACTTATTATAAATTAATCTAATTACTTTGTCACTCAATCTCCTTTTCATCCACTTCGTCAATTCTGAAAAGAGAGGTTTGAAAATTTCCGAATTTCATCATTTTCTCCTTCGCCTCCCGTCTTTCTTTCATGCTTCGGTATCTTGGGGTAGGTGGTTTGTATGACGGGTGTTGACTCCTGTTAATTCTGAGTTCCACCGTTTTTGTCATCACAGAACTGGTACTAGAGACGCTTGAGTCGATAGCCTTTGTGGGAACTGCAATTTTCTTAGTTGTTCTGGGGACCGATTTTGGAGATTGCAAACCCCACTCGTCGCACTTTAACTTTGCAGCTAACAAGCCCTGAATTGCGGAAAGATTTTTACAGTAGTCAAAAATTGCAGTTGAAAATTATATTTCGCATTTAAATGTTTAGCTTACGGAGTTGGTGGTTCCTTTTGTTGGCGATTCTTGAACAGGATTTGTCTTCAGTTCGGTGCTGGTCGAAGAAGGTAAGCCATTCTTTTCGGCAGGATCAAAGGAAGATGTCAACTCCTTCACGAGATCTAAGAACAAATGTTCCTGCCCCTTCTTTTTCCCATGAACCTAACGGGGAACCCCAAAAGTCTAACTAAGACTTCGTTGTAGTTCTAAAATCTAAGAATATTACATAGCTTGATGGAATTGATATCTCACTTGATTATCAGGATGATTTCGGCCCTTGTCTCCGCGCTCCTTTTTTGCGTTGACCTAAGTAGGATAAAATGAAACGTTGGAATTTCACACAGAATTTTTCTGATTTTTTATGAAAAAAAAATCTCTCACCATTTTAGACGTAATCTTGCGAAAAAATGCTGTTTTCTTCTGGTGAACCATTTTTGACTGGATATGTTTCAATTATTTTAGTTGACACAGTTTAAGAGAATCTCTTAATTTTTTTAGAGAAAATGATAATTTTAAAGCTTCTGCTCAAACTTGGAAGAACTACTCAACTTATTCTTTAGAAAACAAGTGACAGTACAGTTCGACTGATGTAAAGAAATTATGATGATTCTGTGGTCACGCATTTGCTTTTATAGAAAGGAAGGACTGGATTCGTGAATATTCATTATGTTTAACGTCTGTTTGTAGGAAGAAGTTGTAGAGATAGAAATAATGGTTAAAAATCACAATACATTATTGCGTGCTAACTTAAAAGAACAAAGGTTTATTTTGAGATCACTGATGACTTCATAATGCTAAAAATACGATAATTTGCATGCTAATAGATGTAAGTCATGTGGATAGTATGACGGGATTGTCCAAAGTTTACTGTAGCTTCCTAAATCCTCGTGATATTTTTAGAATTCGATAAATGCTTTCCTTATCATAATTAGCAAGAAAATGAGACTGTTTTCCTCTATGAAAAGGTAATTTATTTTTCTTCCCATCTGACAATAGGTTTCATTGTCCAATTCATATTCATGAAATTTCGCGTGGATTCAGCACAGGAGTCTAATTAGCATCCTCTTTTTATCCTTTTATCACAGAAGTCGCCTTTAGGTAATTCCTGGAAAATTACAGGATCAACCGCGACGGTAGGTCATTTCGTGTGTGCCAAAGAACTCTGCTATATACCAAGTGCCTATCTATTTACGTAGACTTGATGATTTATACAAGCAACCTAAACTATTCAACCGATAGTCGCCGTGAAAAATTTCTGAAATGATGCAATATACAAAAAGCTTTCTTTTTGATGATCTTATTTGATGAAGACAAAATGCAATCCCGTGATGATTAGATTTGCGTATAGGTATTTTCCTTATGTTGTAAGTTAAAATTAACTTTGAATAATTTTTCAAAGTACGTATTCACTTCGGATTGTTTTCTTCTTTGTAAAAGTCTCTCAAATGTTTTTACCTATTACCTATTCCGTCTTGAAGATCATTTTCTCATGTTATATAGATTGTTTGTTAATGAAAACTCTCATATGGGAATCGTTGCGCTGATATGCATGTCAAAAGTCATTTTGCATCTGTCAAAAAGATATGACCACTTATTTCAATGTTGATAGCAACATGGAATAATATATATATTATATTTTTTGTATATACTACAGTACATTTGCGCATGCTATCTAAGTCTTTCCATTGAAATTGAATCTGGAAACTTATTCTAAATTAAACAAAAGGAAACTCAATCAAAAAGGTAACGCTATGAAAAAAAATTCCGTGAAAAGCATTTTTTATGTTTCAGCGTGAACTAGTAGGTTGTATGTGTAAGTGAAACTTGTGATATTTTTAATTCTCTTTCTCACGTCTGTGTCGCAATCCATGCAGCCATACTATCAGTAGATATGAATTTAACATATCATTTAATAATATCAAGTGCGCATATTAACCCCAACAATTTTAAATGCTCAAACACATGAAGCGAGTACGGATATTCTTATCATAATCAACCATGATTTTGTTATTGGGATTCATTTATGAAATGTCTCGTGATGATTTTAATTATTAAGAGATGGTAGTTTGGCACTGCTACAAGCAGTGAGTCATCATAATCTTATTTTTTAGTCTAAATTTTTTATGAACCGCCTAGAGAGGTTTGAATTTTAAACATGAAGGTTCAAAATACAATTACGTCCAGTTTCAATGGAATTCAGCGTTACACAGGAAAGCGGGGAAATTTGCATCCCAGCGTTTTTGACTGGCTTGAAGGTAAAAAGACTGCAAATGCAAACAGTAATGTCAATATTAAAAACTGACAGGTATTTTATATTTTAAAATGATTTTTGATATATACGTTAGCAAAGCGAAGGGATGACAACATTGGACCTAAATTCTGGCGAGTGCATGACAAGTTGTATGATTTAGAAGACTTTATAAAACGTCACCCGGGAGGAAGTGATTGGATAGAGTTTTCAAGGGGCACAGATATAACTGAAGCGTTCGAATCCTCTCATTTTGTTAATGTTGCTAATGTAGAGAAAACATTAGCAAAATTTTATGTAGGAGATGCAAAATGTCCACGAAATTCGCCATACACCTTCAAAGAAAATGGATTCTACAAGACCCTCAAGAGAAAAGCAGAACCAATTCTAAAAGTATAGTGAAGTAATAGCATGGCAATGGCAAATAGAAATTAGTTTTTCATAATTCATATCCGTTTTAAGTAAGACGGTGATTTTTTTGCAGGAAGTGGGAATGGAGCCTTCTAAGGAAGCATTGTTTATTCAAGATGCTCTTGTACTGATGTATATAACTTTTGCAATCACAGGAGCATTTTTAGATTCTGTAGTACTGCTCATTTTAGCAGGGACGATTCTCGGTATGGCCACAGTTTGCGCTCATAACCTTTTTCATAAGAAGGATAACTGGCGAATCTATTACTACGATTTGAGCACACTTTCTTCGGTACTAAAAACTAAAGATGCCTTTGGGTGGGAGTTACACTGTATAAAAACAGCGAGTTGTTATCACATCAGGGTCATTTAAGTAATAATGTAGGGAATTTAAAAATGTTGATTTTGTAAATGATTTGATTACAACTCGACTGTTGACAAATACAGTTGAACTCTTTCCCCAAAGGAGAACGATTTTGAACTTTTGGAAACTTTAGTACGAATGGAGAATCAGTCATGGTTTTAGTCATCACCTTTTCCCAAACACTATATTGGTAAAGAAAAAATAATTAATAATCTATTTCGTCGTTTTTCAGTTAATTCACACTTTCTATGTTCTGTTAACATTAGGATTACGAAATTCTTCTTGGAGAGCCACTTGTAGAAATGCTTCCAATCAGACCAAAATTTTTTCTATACAAGTACATTATGCCACTAATAGTAGATGCGTTGTACACTATTTTTGGCTTTATCCAAATTCCGGTTCGACTGTCAGCTATTATTCAAGGCAAACAAAAATTGCGTCCGGAAAACATGTTGGTGATCCTTGAACTTGTAGTGTTTCTTTTGGTGGCACCCTCAATCTGGGTACAAGAAATATTTTTTAGAAAATAATTTATGAAGAAATATTTACCGAGATAATTAAAACATTTTTTAGTCCGGATTTAAAGCATGGGCAATCATAGTGAGTTCTTCTTCATTTTGGTTTGCGTTTGTATCTAATAATTCGGCTCACCATCACCCAGACTGCTTCCATGACGGAGACGAGTCTCGTCCAAACCCGGACTTTGGGTAATAAAAATTTTCATCCATTAATTTCCTCAGAAATTGAATTTGAATTTGTTGATTTTCTGGCATTCCTAGACTCTGCCAAATTGACGCAACTGCTTATAAAACCGACTGGTATCATCGGTCGTTATTTTCGGGTAATTAAGAAAAGTTACCAAATATTATTGAAAATGATGTAATCAAATTGATTTTTCATTTCTCTAATTAAAAGTGCTAACAACATTTGGCGAACATCCTCTTCATCATCTGTTCCCAACTGTATGCCATGGAAAGCTAAAATTTCTAAAGCATATTTTGGATGAAACACTCACGGAATTTTCTGAGGATCTCTTGGAGTTTACGCAATGGCAACTCTTTGTAGGAACTCATAAACAATTAGGTCGCACAACTACACATCCTTTCAGGAAGAATAAGAAGAACTAGAAAACTAATTTAAATTTCTTCAAAGAAAAAAATTTATTTGAATTCAAATTACACGAATTAAATAGAACTTAACAAATAAATTCTGTTTTAAAATTATTCAAGTATAAAAGGTGCATACATACAAAATCATTTCCATTCATACGAAGAAACGAAGAAACAGTTTTCACTTTTATTTGGTGAAAACGAGAAGCTTACGCCAAGCGAATACAATATAGTCCAAAACTACATAAATAAGGTTGCAACGATTGTAATAATTAATTTTATATATTTTTTTCAGTCTTTAAATATAAAAAGGTAGCATAAGGTCAAATCACACGACATATATCACCACAAAAAATAAAAATATTTTCTTGCGTTTACACTGACTCAAACTCTATAGCGTATACAATGTAAGTAGGTAATTCTAATGTGTACATTTAATAAATGAAATTAGGTAACGCGTGTAACCTTATTAAATCATTTTACAAAATGATTATAGTCATTTACTATTAAAAGATCAATCAACGGGTACAGTATAAACGTTCAACATTCTCAAGTACTGCTTTGAGATCTTGACGAAAAACGAACTTTAATAACTACATCGTTAAGGGTCATTTAGGTAAGTAGAATAAAATATATACGACATGATACTGCGTGTAAATAACAAAGTTACAATACAATAATGATGTGATGTAGACCACGGAACAATCTCGCCGATATATTGCAACTATGTTGACAAGCACACATTAGGTTTCAAGCACCTTAGCTAGAATAATAAATTAACACTTTTGCTTTTTCTGCAATAATCGCTTTGACGTAAGCTTTCTTTTCATTTGATTAATTAAAGGAAGGCCCGAAGAAAACGGGGCAACTTGTCCTTAAATGTAGGTGATCCATCATCCGTCTGGGCACCATCTTGTTGCTGAACGTCATCCGGGTGCTCTGCAAAACTGTCCAAATTGCTGAAACGTAATCGCAAATGTGAACAAGACCTTCGCGGCTGTGTAAACTCCATGTCTCCAGAGACGCCAAAGCTCAGATCAGACCCGACTTCCACTGGTTGTGCAACAGGACTCAAAATACCCTGCTTTGGCTGTTGAGAATTGTTGTTTGCAAGAACTTCTCCTTTACCTCCTCTTCTTGAAAAATATTTTGAAAGCCCATTTGCTGCGGCAGCTGTGCATGATGGCTTGTTGCATGTTTTCACGATAGTATTTTCCTTTGTCATGCTTTCATGATCGTTGCTCACATCCTTCCATTTTGGAAACTGGTGGTAATGACCGCACTTGCAAAGTTCAACTTTGTAACGAGAATCCTCCTTGCCATTGATTATGGCAATTACATCGACCGCATCAAGTGGTCTGATATTGCATTTATATTTCCTCACACCGACAGCAATGGAAGTCTCAAGTTCTTCTTCATCATCGGTATCGTCAAAACCAGAGTCTGCCGAAGTTTTTCGCTTCTTTGGAGGTACGTAGTGCCGACTCCAGTCGGTAAGAGATACCTCGAAAGCCCCACATTGCTCGCAGTTCCTGTAAAATGTCAGTAAGGTCAAAATCATTAAAGTGGATGATTCAGGTTCTACGCCAGACTCTTTTTGCAAGCTATTAAAATTCTAGATAGGATTTATATGTAACTGCTTTTAGACTAGACAATGTGCATATATAGTGCATATCCATCGCACATTCCAAAAATATGAGGTCAGTCGAGTGCTAACTTAAGCATATTCCATTACTGACTTTGCTATCATCGTTACTCATCCGCAAATTGCGTGAACAAACACGTGCGATAAATCCAAAAATCATGGATTTACGGAGCAATTGAGCAAGCGTTTATGTTAAAAGTCCAATATGTAATATTTTTTAAAAATAGGCACTTGGCTTACATGTCATTTAACTCGAGCAGTTCCAGCTTGGCTTCAATTGTATTGGCAATCTCATGATTTCCACAAATGTGCAGGCAGTTTATGAACTGGGTCAATCCATTCGACTCCTTTTTCAGCATGATGATGTAAAGCGCAGCAGCTCTTAAATTGTCATCGGACTGTTGCAACTACAAAAGCCACAAATGTATGTTCATGATCAAATGTGCATATCTACATAAGTATATTTCTTTCTGACTCATTGCTCATAGTATTATTTTCATGTATAGAGTTTTCTAAATTATTTATTGATTGATAACGCGTTATCTATTTTACGACTATGAATAACGTTTTGATTTATAAATCGTGTACATTAATGTTAATGTTACTTACCACTCTACGTTTCTCTGCAAAGTTGATAAGTCCGACCCAAGTGAGTTGTGAGAGAAGGAGACCAAAATGCTTCGTCTTCCTTATCATGAATCGTATGTTGCGCCTTAAAATTGACCCAGGATCATTTTCGTTCCTTTGACTTCTAGACCATATTCTCTTTTTTTCCGCCTTCTCTGGGATTGCCTCAAAAGGAATTAAGAACACTGTACGGTGGAGATGAATGTCTTTTGGATGCACTAGAGCCAATGACTCTTCCAACAAAGACTCAGGAGTTAGAGGCTCCTGTGGGGGAAACTGAAACATTTTTTTAAAATTATGATTTGTGTGATTTGTCCCTTAAAATGATGACTCATTTGAAAAAGATTATGGTACAAGTATATTATGGACCTCTTACCTCTACAAAGTACCGTTCGCACATGATGATGTAGACGGATGACTTCAACCCTTATTGTTATTTTGATTACTTGATTACGAAAGTAAAATTTAATTTGAAAAGTCGCCTAACTTTTCTCGGGGTCTACTAGAAAAAATTGTTTTTGAACAAATGTATCACAAAAGGCGCACAAATGTTCATGCTTTCTTCGTATGTTTAACTCGTGAAAACTTTTTTTTGATAAGATTCCAAAGTTCGCTTTCGAAAACAATTCTCCGGTCTCCGGTTTTTAACCTTCCTTTTACTTTTTTACGTCTCAAATTCAAAATGTAAAAATAAACAAGGACAACTACGCACCGATTTTTAAAAACTATTTTTCACGCTTCAGTACCACTGATCAGTTCCAAAAAAAACTTTTTTTCATGAGTTCCTCTGTATGTCACGATTAAATGAAAGTGATACGCACAGTTCCAATTCCAAATGCAGTAGTATCATATCGGGGGAACGGTTTTCTATTGAATGATTCAATTTCAGAGGAGGATTGCGGTATTATACCATCACCACACCAGCAGGAGCTTGAGGATACACTTACTCACACACTCATAAATAACCTTAGTCTTTGTCTTCACGAAGTTGGAGCTCTCTCTCTCTCTCTCTCTGTCTGTGGCTTAAACATGAATGTCAAAGTTGTGGAAGGAACGTTTGTAGTTTGTCTTTATGAAAGCCTCCTTGACACTCGTTTATAAAAAAACATGCTTTTCCTTCCTAATAGGTCTACACAAAACGATATGTGTATAAGTGTATTAGTCTTTGTTGACAAAAGAACTTGTAGCTACACTAATAGAGCTTGGAAAATGTTTTTGTAAAAAAAGAAAGATCCGTTCGAACTAAATACCTATACCCTCTTCTACACACACAAATTACATATATTATATGCATACTGCCTTTCTTTATTACCAATCCCGTCCTAAACTAGTATGGAAAGAGGAATCGTATGACACATCAGAAAAGGGCCATTAGAAGTTGTGAAGAGGCATTGATTGATGCTTTGGAGCTGAAGCATGAAATTTCATGAAAACATATAAAACATGTCTATTCTTGTCCCTTACAATTTACGAAAATTTTTTTTCTTTGTGACAAATAACGTTTTTGAGACAAAGTTTAGCCTCACGTGGGAATAATACTTGGAGTAGGGATATTATGTAAAAAAACAACCAAAACCAGGATTTTTTATGTTGATGTCATGTCAGAGTACTTCTCTTAGCTAACTTGTTTACGATGAAAATCAAGTTTGGAGTGATAAGCGGGTCATGTTTCATGAATAAGAATGACTTCCTTTATATTTGATAAAATGCATAAGTTTTAAGGTCATGAAACTCAACTAATAATTTGGTTTGATTGCTTGAAAAGTCGGAGGAAAACTAAGAAGTAAAATGGAATGTTTTTGGAACGGTGACAGTGTCAGATAACATGGAAAGATTGCCGTAGTTTTTTTGTATACACTCTTAAAATTCCCTTTTCATTGTGAGGAGCATCATGTTTTCTATAAGGATTTGCTTCTTTTTAGATAAAAATATCTAGAATGTACTGAATTGTATTATCCAGTCAAAAGAAACAGTAAAAAGTACAAATTTTCCGTCCTAAAAGACGTTAGAGGGGCATTAGGTAATAGCCCAAGGGAAGGTTGTTTTTTTTTGGTCATTATAATTTTCGTGCAAGTGGATCCATTTGTGTTTCAGTAATTCTTTTGTCTATTTTGGTAAACACCTTTCGTAATAGAGCTTGAAAACGAATTTTGATCTTAAAAAATATTTACATTAAAAACCCGAAAATATTTATCTATAGTTCATTCTCATTGCGAATTGCATGTTTCCTAATCATAACCATTTAAAAATGACAATCATAATGACTAAGTATATGACCGGTGTATTGTTAAAGTTTAAATGATAAAATCATGATACTAAACGTATTGAGAAACTCGAACCAAGTATTTTTCTAGGACATTACCCAAATTCAAATCAAATAGTGTTGTAACTGATAAAAAATAGAATACCTCATAAAATCAATTTGGGATCAACACAACATGTCATAACACGAATGGTGGTAAATTGGTGATGATGAGGGAACAATATTGATTTAATCATTCTATTGTGTTGTTGTTGGTTGAAAT
>JAHZMX010006540.1:0-13168 GCA_027743895.1 Seira musarum | reverse complement strand
CACCTCGCTTTCAATAACGACGGACAACCAACTATCTATGTAATTCAAAATGTCATCATTTCATGCGCAAGAGCGGATCTGTCAACAATATATTCCAGGAAATACCCTGACCGATTCGGGAAAATCAATTCCACGTCCTTATTGTTCACCTCGGCCAACAATGTTTTTGCAGCCCAATCTGAAATTGGGGCCAATCTTGTGTAAATTTTGAAGGAATCATTGACCAACTGTTCTATACTTGTGTAAGGTTCTCTAAACCTTGGTGCAATAATATTGTAAACGTTTTTATGTTTATATGCGTTACTCAATACTATCCCTACAAGAAGTAGGCTAGCAATTATCCAACGCATTGGTAGTAAATCAGTTTGATTTGTTGTGAATGGGTCACTTTGCTCAAGCAATAATTTGAAAGAACGTAGAATTCCGTTGCCCATAAAAGTTTTAAATGTTTTAAGCCTTAACCGTCTTTTTGTATTTCCTATCTGGTTCAACCTGAGAGTTACCTCGTTTACTAAGAAATTCGTAAAAGGAAACATGGTCACAATAAATACTAAAATAGCTAACCAAATGGAAAACTCAAAAACTGAAAATAGTTCGTAAAATGCTAGTGGTGCAATTGGAGGTTTTCCGCAGCTGACAAAAGATAGTGCTTCATAGCTAATGGGAAAATTTAGTTCCATTGAAGTCGACTCTGCTACTTCTAATCCCAGCGAAATACTCCCATAATTGTCAAGACTACAAGCTGTGCATGATGTGTTAGAAAACGCACAAATCATGTCTGCAGTTAACGATTTTCGAACCTCACTACTTGTACTTGACATTGTGTGGTTACCCATAACAAACTCTTGAAAAAATAGGAAATATGATGAGAAATAATCGTAATTGATTTTCTTAAGAGTTGAGGCGTTCACACTAAGCGTGTTTCGTTGTGACTGGCAGGATCCTATGAGGAGCTTTGTTTGTATGCTTGGCGGAACATTTTTCGAAAGTTTCCAGTCCAACTGGCCACCCTTGAAGTGTTGAGAAGGATTTGTTAAAACAGCCTGTGTGATGTTGTCAAAGTTCCGGTTGAATGGGATTTCTACCAAGTCGGCAGGGTCATCGATGCGTTTCCAGGTTCTCTTTGTACAGTGAAGACAAAGCTTAGTGGCACTCAAGCCGGAAATTATTGTTGACCCATTCGTGTCTGTGGTTGTTAGGAGGTAGCCCTTGTTTGGAGTTTCAGGTTCACTAAAATCAAAATTATTTTAATTTACCGTATATTTTTATACAGAACGTCCCATATTCTATTCAAATTCTCTCTCAACCTCCCGCGGTATATTTCAAACGTGTTCATTCATCAGTGAGCGAAGTTAATTATTTACATTGTTTAATGAACTCCTACAATATTTGGATTACCAAACCAAATTGAAGGCAAACAACGAATGCTTTTTGTGTTTTGAACAAACTCATGCGATGATTATGCTGTGGAGGTGCCTAATAAACAGGTATGGTTATTATGCCGTCTTGTTTACACCCGCGTATTATATTAAACCCGCGTTGTATTCAATGTATCCCCTTGAACCCCGCGTTCTAAATCAGAATATACGGTATTAAGGGACTCTCGCGCTAAAGAGGCTATGATCTCCCCTGAAGGTTTAAATTTAACATTAGCGGGATTAGAAATTTCAAAACGAGCAATTTTGTTCAATATTGGGATAGAAATGTATAAGGAGCCGCGGAACTGGGAGATATTTACTCCCAGCTTAAAATCGGAAATTAAACATTAGCAGGATATGGACCTCAAAATTTTGTAAACATTACAAGGATAAGAATGCCCCCTCCCTGTTCCGCGGCTCCTGAATGCACCCCTTCTGTTTCGCTGTTCATGGTTATTTGTAATAGTTTTGTACGCAACCTTCGTAATTATAATGAGAATGTTTTAAATAAAAAAACTCACTCAGTATAACCCGAATTTATCATCCACGATGCCAAGGCTTTCCGTTGCTGTATGGGATTAGTGAGTGTTGAATAATTCAGAACTAAAATTTTTATATAATTTTGAGTTACAAGAAGCAGATTTTTCGAATCGTAAAATATATCCAAAAATTTGAACCAATAGTCCCTTTTATAATTAGTAAGCATTTCTTCTTTGGGGAAAATATCAATTTGGACCACATGGTTCCATGGTCTGATGTTCCGAAGAAACCGACTTACTTTAATCCGAGTGCAGACTTCAGATTCATAGTCTATTCCACCCACAATATGAGCAAGATGTGAATGATAACACCTTTCACCCACTTCGTATTTATCAATAGATATATTCCTATTTGATTTCAGTTTACCTATCCTAATCGGCTTTTTCTCTCGGTGAAACAAAACATCATATAAGTCTATAGCGAAACGAGTCCTCGAAAGACTTTTATCCCCAATTAAAAAATATTGACGCAAAACTACAGGATTTGTGAATGGACCCAAGTTGATGTTTTTGAAATTTGTTAGGTGAATAAAACGGTTTCCACCAAGTTGTTTAAGAAAATGATCAAGATTTCCAATACGATTATCGAATTGCACGACTGCATATGTAAGGCTCTCTAAAAAGACGTATTGGATAATTGTAAGAATTAAAAACAGTCTGCTGTCCAGGAACATGGTTAAACTATTTTCTGGTTGGTTTTTGCTTTAAAATAAGAGTTGCTCCAACAAAATACCAACTTTTTGTAAGTAGGAAAATCTTTGATATACCCATGCAAATTTACTTGTCTTAAACGGTAAAACTAACGTGTCGTTTACACAAGACAAAGAAAAGTTTTTTTATTTGGTATCGAAAGCCATCAAATTAAATTTCTTATAAAAGCGTGTCATCCAAAGTACTTTAAATTTCACAAAGGAATAAGCAAGTAAGAGAAAAAATTCGTCGTCCATTTGCTGTAATTTAAAAAAATTAATCTGGTACAACACCGACGTTTTATAACGTTGGTGCCTAATTTTGCAAAAAAACAAAGTCTCCTCTTCATCACCATGTCCTAATGCCGATTAGAGCAATGGACTTTATTAGGTACAAAAACCCCTACTTGAGTACTTTACACGTGCCAATATAAAAAAAAATAAAGCACAATTAATGCATAATTCTATGCGTGTTTTGCATGGAAATAAATGCTCCTACCTTCCTTACTGTGAAAATTCCAATCAATTTCTTTGATGAACAAATTGCTTACATTATATACATAAGGTTCTAAGCAAATAAGAGGTTCGAGTTGCTTCTAAGTAAGTGGCTTCAGGCGGATACAAAAAAAAAATCGATGCCGGTTTTATCTTTGCCATACTTACATACATATTGCATTATTGCTACAAAACAGTCCTCGATTGGTAATAATATATTTTGGAACTTCCAAAGGCATATACTTAAATGCTGGGTTGGGTATATAGAGAAAGAACATACCTAACCTAATACCAACCTCTGAACGGATCTTCGAGACCAATTTTCAAGATGTATACTGGAGGACCAACTGAACTCGGATTTAGGCTCCTTTGAGGATACCATTTGTAAAAACTAAGCGTGAGTTACAAGCTTACCATCAATAACAGTAGTAATTTTAATGAACATTTTGTGTAGTATTCTAGTGAGTATATATGTATTTAGTTAATCTAAGTCATCAAATTTCATTTTCAGCTTTTATCACACATGAAACATAAACAAAATGCCCTGGTTGTGAGAATTATTTATTTTGCCTACAATTTTTTGTTGCAATAAATAACCCTAAATTATTAGTGTAATGAGATCAGCCTACCCATAAGATTATCCTTTGCAATGGTCATCAAAGAACTTACAAATTTCACAACGTCTCGGTGATCCATGTTACCAGAACATCTTATGAAAACCCGATATACAGGAGTATAGCATTTCAATGGCAATGAAGTAAAGTAATTAATAATATTGGAATCAAAAAAAGTGAAAATAAACATAGCAAGTGCATGACCAAATGCAACAGCGACGACTAATTTAATAGCGTTTCCACTTAACGACGGAGCCTCAAATTTATTGGCGCTATTATAATCAGAATCACCAGAGTCAATGATTTCTTTCCATTTTAACCATATGCCTTGCTCCTCAAAAGCAATTACCCTTTCCCTCACGGGGCTTTCTAAAGGTCTTCCAAATTTAAGTGTTCGCCTAACCCGAACAACTGGTACTTTTCCTACGAATATATTCTGGGCATTAAGTTTGCTTCCAAAGTCTTGAAAAAGGTTCCGGGCATATCTAAAGCAATATGATTTAGGAAGGACTAGTACCACGTTGGTACAATTTCTTAAGGTATTGTACAGCTCTGTTTCCTCAAATCTTTCAAAAGCCTTCATCCAATTTAGCTGTGTTGGATCATCATAATATTTTGAAATATTTGCAAGAATTTCGTATTCAATCGGTAACATCTCTGTGCTTTGCATCAAATAAGATTTACGTTCCTTGCGTTTATAACCACGAATATCGTCTAAAATTTGATACGCAAATTTTTCACTCCAGTCATAGCTAAATAGTTCGCTATGAAGGTACTTTGTGCCCAGATCTATACGGTTTACAAATACGGGAACGCTCTGCAACTGCTCCCTACTATCAGATTTAAGATAATGTTTGCGATGCCCTAAAATAATTTGGTGACGATCTTTCACCTTTCGTTCCTTTGTAAACCATTCTTTTTGTTTTTGGAATACAAGTTGATTACCCACTGTCTTACTTTTTACTAGCAATTCTTCTGCTGCACGATCAGAAATCGGAGCAAGTCTTGTGTAAATTTTGAAGGAGTCATTGACCAATTGCTCAATGCTTGTGTAACGTTTACTATACTTGGGCGCGTTGATGCTGTAAACGATCTTCGTTTTATACTCAGCGCCCAAGATAATTCCAATCAGAATTATGCAAATAACTGAGATTAAATCTGTTGGATTCGCAGTGAACTGGTCGCGTTGTCCGAGTAATAACTTTAGTGGATAAAGGGCTCTACTGGCTACGAATGAACTTAGAACTTTAAGTTTCTTCCAAATTTTACTATTATTTGCAGCGCTGAAGCTACCAGTTGCCATAAAATTCATGATGAAATTAGTCAACGGATGCATGAGCATAGTAGCCAGTAAAATTGTCATCCAAATGCCGTGATGATAAATCCTAAAGATGTTTTGTGCAACTTTACGCCTTCCGCAGCCTACGAAAGATAGAGCGTCGTAATCAATAGGAAAATAATTTTCGTCTGGGACTGAATCGCGTTCTCCCAATTCCAGCGAAATGGCTCCAAACTTTCTCGGGCGGTATGGCTTCAGAATGAAATTAGTCAAAGATCCGCAAACGAGACTAACAGACTTGAGATATTTCTGAGCATCCTTGCTAGTAGTTGTCATTGTATGATTACCCATTACAAACTCTTGAAAAATCAGCAGGTACAATTCGAAATAATCGTAATTGTAATCGATTTCTCTTAGGGTCTTAGCATTTATATTTAATTTTTTCCTTCTGGAATGGCAAGATCCTTCAAGAAGCTTTCCTTGAATTTTGGGTGGAATATTTGGTAAAAGTTCCCAGGGTAGCGGTACTTCTTGGAAATGTTTCCAAGGTTTTCGTAAAGTATACCAACTAATATTGGCAAAGTTGCTGGAAAAGATTATATCAGCCACGTCTGTAGGGTTGATGACTTCTTGCATAGTCGTTTTTGTACAGTGAGTGCAGAGTTTGGTTACGCTCATCCTGATAATAAAGGTCAATCCATTGTCTTCTTTGGTTGTGAGTACATAGCCTACACTTAGTTTGGGTAAGTCACTAGAAAAAAAGTTTTTAAAGGACAAGATACAACATTTCATAATTTATATTTTTCAAGCGGAAAACAAACTGTTTCATAACAGAAGTAAAACTTACTCATGGTTTCCAAACTTCGTCATCCACAATGCCACAAGTTTCCGTTCATGGATGGCGTTCATTATTGCAGTTTCTTTCAGAATTAAAAAGTTTATGAAGTTAGGACTACGATGGAATGATTGATTTGGATCGTTAAAAATACCCATGGATTCAGTCAACTCGTCCGCATTGGTTGTTTCTAATATACCTTTCTTCAATTGTATCTGCATTCACCCCAAAATAGGGACGACATTTTGTCTGGGTTTTAATATTAAAACCCACTACAACACGGAGATGGATATTACCAGGAGTAAAAGCGATTTAACCGTAGAATTGGGTATAAATGGGTAACACGGGTAAGAATGGGGAAAACGGGTAAAAATATTTTTCCCTGTTTTCACCCGACTTTATAACCCAATCCAACATCAAATAAAGCCCTTCTTTCTGGATTTAACCATTTTAACCCGTTTTCACACATTTTTACCCCAATTTTACCCAATTACACTACATTTCGGCGTAATTGTACTTTAAACAACGTTTGTGTCCATTATCACCTACGCGCCATGTTTGCTGCCACTTTGGTACGTGTTTTAATGGGTGTAGATTGGTAAAAATAAGTAAATAACCCGAAAGTAAATACTTCCAATGACCTTTTAAATGCAAATGCATTTTAATATTATCTAATTTTTATCTGTAAACCCACTTGATAGAGGGTGCGCAAAAAAACTAAAAAAAATTATTTTAAACCATGTCTGCTCATTGCCTGTTTTACCCACCTCTCATGTCCGCCCGAAAACTTGATTTGGAGATGGCACAATTGAAGAAAGGTATATTTTGTATATGTCGGACCATGTTGGTTATTGTTGTTAAGGATTGTTTGGTGTGGTAAAAGGTCGATTTGAACAACATACTGCCAAGGCCTGATGTTTACAAGGAAATCTTTTACATTAATCCGTACACATATCTCGTATTCATACACATTAACGGCATGTGAATGATAACATCGCTTTTTCCTTAGAGCCCAGTGTTTACCGTAAGACGCATTCCAAATGGACAGTGTTATTAGTTTTTTATTTACCCTCTTCTTCTCCATTGAATGTGTATGTTCAATCACGAAGTAGTGACGTAGAACCACGGGATTTGTAAATGCACCTAAGTTTACATTCTTGAAATTTGTTATGTAGACGAGGCGATTTTCTCCCAACCGCTTGAGAAATGGATCAAGATTTACTATGCGATCATCGTCACAGAAAACTTTCCCCGAAAAATACAAAATGAAAACCAGAATTTGAGTTATTTGCGCAAAAACATGAAGTTGCTTGAATTGCGACATTTTTTCTAACACAATCTGATAATATATTTAACGGCGTCTAACTGCTTCAAAACTGCATTTTTTTTTGGATTCCCTGTTCCATTGCGCTAATGTAATGCTAGTTGAAAACTTCTGGGGTATATTTTTTATTGTACAAACTGAACAATAGCGCTTCAATAACTTGGGGAATTCATTCATTAGATTAATTGTTTTTTCCACAATTCGTTTGAGGTACGTACCACGTAACAGACACGAGTTTGACCTGTTTTGAAATTATTTCATGCTATTCTACTTTCCTTTTATTTGATTGCTACATGTTATATAAGATATATGTAAATACATTAACACGTTGCCGTCTAACGTTGATATTTAAATTATTTTAACAAAATACATAGACACGTATGCGCTCGCAGAAAAATCGGTCTTCCGTGGAACAAATGCAGGTACCTTTGCTCCACATCTCATATTTCAACTAATCTATTAGAAATTCGAAAGCCTATAGATTCACAATAATAAAACTAACCAATACCTTCGTTACTAGCGCGAAACCCGTCCATAAATGGACGGAAGTAGGTTAATTTCTTTCAAAATTTTTCACACCCCGCTGAGACACATTTGACATATTAAAAAAAATCATTGGATTCGATATCGCGCCATCATGTACGACCGCGTGAGTGTGATTTTAAGAATTTTTTTTTTGTTTTAGGCCGGTAGCCTATCCTAAAGAAGGGAATTGCAAAAATTTTTGTTCCCTGATTTGATTGCAATTTAAAAAAACGATTCTGAAAATTTTTAATAGATACTAGAACAGCCCCGACCTTAACAGGTCGGATTAATTTACTTTCCTCGAAGATTATTTCCCCTTCCCACTTCCCGATGTGTAAGATATTTTATATTTTATTTTTAAAAGGTTAAAATGTTCTTGATAAATTTTACTTTTGGAACGGATTTCTGTCCGATAGGTTTTTAGGCTGAGCGACTAAGTTTTTTTTATATTAACTAGTGCAAGGTTCAAAGAGAAACACACTAGTGCAGTAGGTTGGTGCTAAGGCAGGCCCACTTGTTGTTGAGACTCAACTTTAAAATCCATTAAAATGATTGCATTTAAAGAGGCACTGCTTTTCAGGGTACCTTAAACTCCACGAGCGGAGCTGCTGCCTAATCTATTTGGATTGCCTGCTTCATTGTTGAAATGCAAAGTCCTGGGATATAATTTCCATCAGAAGAACAGAACAGAACAGGTTTTGGATGCTTTCATAACGTTGGTATCAGATCCATTAAATTAATTGTTCTTACCCAATTTATTTAAAGGTACCTACTGCAAGCCAGGAAAATATCATGCATTTGTTCATACCAGAGCTTCAGTAACTACATAAACTACCAAAGACGCTTTGTATTCATTTCTAAGCCAAGTCATATCTCCACTGGCCAGCCTGCACATTTTATAAAAATTAGATGATTCTGTAGATTGAAGAATGGAGAATTTTTTGGTGAGGGTTTGAAAAATTGTGTAGGTTGGCCACTTGAGATATTTGGTGATCAGTAAGGGCTGTAACAGTAGTACTTTACAAGTTTGACTTTACAAGTTGTTGGACTGTGGTTGCCATGCTTTTAGCGTGCTTTGGCCTGGAAATGAATACCAAGCGTCTATGGTCCTTTGTAATCTAACTGATAGTTACATTTATACTACTTCGAATATATTTGTGATAAAAAAAAGGATTAGCTTAGACTCAAGGAAAGAACTTTAAAATATTCTTGTTTTAAATACTCTCTTAGCGGCACAAAATTTACCTGAAATTTAGCAAAAATTCAACCCCATTGTGAGCAAGGAAGTGGTTAATATTTCCTAGAACATTTCTGTCCTTGAAAATTTATATGGTCAGTGGTCAGTGAAATGCTTTTTTTATGGCACTGATGACCATTGCAAAAGCCAATTTGATAAAAAACATGGGGTCTCTGCGGAAATCGGAATATAATCCTGTTGTACCTATCCAGGGTGTTGTCTTACGAAACTTGCATGAATAAAACGAATGTACCAGTTCTCCACTGTCAATTTTTATGATGGGTGTAGAATACCGTTTCTGAGATGGCAACTATAAGTACGGCTTGAGTTGTGAGCATATAAAGCTATACCAGTGTCCACGTGCCATTAAAAATTCGACAGTATATTCTCTAGGTAGCGCTTGTGAATATGTATGGCTAAGAAGCAAAATGAATTGATTAAATAATATAGAATTTCCGTACCTGGAACCAGCTAGACGCTCAACATTTTAGCAATTTGAACCATTGATAGTTTACTGACAGTACTGCTGCATGATACGAGCTTCATAACATAAGCAAAAAAAGAGGCGTATTCCATTCAATATTACGTATGCATTTTCAGTTGGACGTAATATACTTGGTGAAATTAGTTTTAAAAAAACCGGAGTAGGTATTTCCTAACACTAGCAATTAGCACTTAAGTTTTGTAAGTTTTCCTCTTGCTTGCAATAAAAGTCAAACAAAATTTAATCCGTATCAAAAATCGTTAGTATACTTATTCTTAAGCATTAATCTTCGTTCATCAAAATGACTGGTAGAGTGCACCTAATTGCTACAATTATATTTATCCAAAATATTTTAATTCTAATTTCTTCTGGTGTAGTCTTAACGCAAGTTGATAATCAAATTACAAATCTTGACTCTTTCCTAAAACAACTTGGAGGAAACAGCTTTATTCACATAACGAATTTCAGAAATATAAATTTGGACCCATTTACAAATCCTGTCGTCTTGCGTCGATACTTTCTCATCCGAAATAACGCAACGATTGATGATAGTTTTATGACATTGTTAAGTTCTTTCGTCAACAGAGAGAAAACTACTACAACAACAAGAGCTAAATTAAAATCATACAGGAATACATCTCTGGATAAATTCAAAGTAGTGAAAAGGTGTTATCATTCTCATCTTGCTTATCTGGTACGTATTGAAGAATTTGAAAGTGAAGAATGCACTCGGATTAAAGTCAGTAAATTCGTTCAAAGGATCAAATCATGGAGCAAAGTGATCCAAATTGACTTGCTTCCCATGCAAGAAATGCTTTCTAATTACGACAGAGATAAATGGGCTAAATTTATGGTTATATTTTACGACCCGGCCAATATCTTTTTACTGGACCAAAACTTTATAAAAATTCTTGTTTTGAATCACACAACAGTCAGAAATCCTTTCCAGCGGAGGAAAACCTTGGCATCGTGGATGATAAACTCGGGTTATATTGAGTAAGTTTGTATTTGTATTTAGAAATTAGTTAGTAGAAAATAAAGCAATAGGTCAATTATAAAAACCAAGAATTTACATAGCTTTTAGAATCATTTTGGTTTTAGTACCACGGACACTCCTAACAAAGGCTACCTTCTGACAATCAGAGAAACGAACGGACTAACAATTATTTCTGGATTGAGTGCAGCAAAATTGTGCACCTATTGCACAACTAAAACCTGGAAAAGTATCAATAATCCTACAGATGTGGTTGATATTCCCTTCAATCCAAATTTTGGCAACATAACATGGGCTGTTCTGAAGAACTCTGCTCCACACTTCAAGAATGTCGAAATGATATGGCGACTTTGGAAGAATATTCCACCGAACATACAAACAAAGCTACTACTTGGATCCTGCCAATCAAGGCGAAACGTATTGAGAGTAGATCATGCAGCATTAAAGAAAGCCAATTACGATTACGTCACATCTTTTTTAATGATTTTTCAAGAGTTTGTAATGGGCAATCATACAATGTCAAGTACGAGCGAGAATGTTCAAAAAACGTTAAGTACTAAAGACTCGACATGCAAGTCTTTCACTCCGGATAATTTTGGGAGTATTTCTCTCGCGTTAGAAGTTGGGGAACCAGTATCTAAGGAAATGACCTTCCCCATTACTTATGAAGCACTTTCGTTTGTTAGCTGCGGGAAACCGCCGATATCTCCTTTAGCGTTTTATGAGCTTGTTTCCGTTTTTGAGTTCTCAATATGGCTTGGGATTTTGGTGTTTATTGTCATCATGTTTCCAATTACAAATTTCTTAATCACCGAGCTGATTCTTAGAATACGCCATGTGGAATATATGAAAAGAAGGTTAAGACTTAAAATCCTTAAGGCGTATGTTGGTAATGGAATTCTACGCTCATTCAAGTTATTGTTGGAGCAAAGCGATCCATTTGCAAGAAGTCAAACGGATAAACCACAATTGCGTTGGATAATTGCTAGCTTACTTCTAGTAGGAATAGTCTTGAGTAACGCATACAAGAATAAAAACGTTTACAACATAATAGCACCGAGATTTAACGAACCTTACATTAGTATCGAACAGTTGGTCAATGATTCTTTCAAAATTTACACGAGGTTAGCTCCAATTTCAGATGAAGCCGCAGCTTTATTACTGATAGAACGGAACAAGAACAAACAAGAGTTGATGTTTTTAAATAGATCAAAAATTTTTTGGCAGTTTTTTGTTGACAAGTTTGCTATTCCACATGAACGACTTTTAGCAATGAAAACGAAGAAAAATGACGCTCTTGATGACCTTAGGAATTTTAGGGATAGATGGTTTTCTGTCGTCATTGAAAGCGAAATAAATAGTTACGATTGGTATGGTCAATATGCATATCAAAAAATTAACTTAAATATTGGCAACGAAGAAGAATACTTTGAACGTGCCCACCGCAAGTATGATGAAACAGGGAGAAAATCGTACTTATTGAAAAACACCAAACTTTTGCCGAATATTAATCATATTCTTGCAGATATATCAAAGGATCGATGCAAACCTCAGCAAGTTGAGCTCCAGAGAGATATTAGGAAGGAATGAACAAGCTGTGCTTTACAGCGCTCTAAGTAAGTGCAATAGACAGGCATTGGTTCTCCCTAAATCATACTGTTATCGATATGCCAAGAGGCTTTTCACAGATTTTGGAGATACGTACTCCGGCATTTACGTCAGCAAAATACCGGTTGTCAAGGCTGGTCAGAAACTTAGGTTTAGTAGGCCTTTAGAAGACTCCCTGAAGGCAAAATTATTTGCTTTCGAAGAGCAGGGAATATGGCTGAAGTGGAAAAGAATCATTGAGTTGGATAGAATTGATAATACGGTTATTGAATTTGTTGCACCATCGTTAAGTGGAAATGTTATAATTATATTCACGGCTGTTGCTTTTGGTCATTTGCTCGCAGCGCTTTGTTTCATATTTTTTGATTCTCTAATTCTGCGTTATTGTCAGAAACTAAGTTTTCGATGCCAAAGACCTGTAAACTTGTTATTTATGAAGTACATCAGCAACAATCTTTTGCCGAGAAATATTATTAAATTTGTTAGAGCCGTTGTCGCAGTAGCAAGAAATAATGCCGACAACTACTTTACAAAAGAAAGTTTAAAGCATAGACATAAAGCCTTAGAGAATTGTGATGTAGGATATACTTGAACTGTACATAATTTGGTTAACATAGCTTGTTCGACGGACCCAATTGACTAAAAAGAAAGTGTTTGCGTTGCAGAATCAAGTTACACATTGAGTTTGTGGTGAAGGAAGTAGGCTTGGCTAGGGTTATCAAAATTAAAAACTGAGAATTTTATATTGACCATTCCTGATTTTTTCAGAATAAATAAATGTGTTGTAAAGTTGTGATGTAACTCTGTAGGTTGCTATCAGTAATTTTTTTTAGAATATTATCAGCCTAGAATTCCTAACATTGAAGTTCAAGGTGCGATTGAAATAATATATTATTCGGCTTGAATTAAGCTGTGAATTTTTATATTTGCATGTTTGATAAAGTATTTGATGAAATGGCAATATATGCCCTTCTACAAGCAAAGATCACAACCACTGTCTACATTATTGTAAGAAACTTTGCAAAAAGTCCGTAAAAAAGTATTTGTGAGATGTACCAGCAGTATTTAATTGCAGAAATTTTGTAAACTCTGTTGGACACATCATGGCGATTACGAAAAAAAATGTC
>JAHZMX010006539.1:0-10138 GCA_027743895.1 Seira musarum | reverse complement strand
ATACCATCACTACGTGAACAGGTCGTGAAGCTAGAAGTAAGCGTTAGGCTGACGGTAAATGCAAAATGACAGCCAACAACGATGCATTGCATTATTCATATAGTGTAATGCTTACCACATCTCGATTAGTTGCAAAGCCAAGAAAAGGTGAAATATGATAATTTGGGATGACCCAAATAGCATTAAATGCATCATAAATGATAAAAAGTTTAAACCTATGAGTTGACATTTAAAATGAATGAATTTCATGTACGTAAACTTTTAAAAAGTGAAAAAAGATTAACAAGAATAATTATGGTGGTGAATAAGTTTTTGTTGAATAAATTAAAAACGACAAAGAAAATATTTGTTGTGTGTCTTTTAAGTAGAATCTGTTATAGATTTTTGAAATATCCAGGAAAGCACCAATTTTGTCTATGCTAAAAGTATAATCACGGTAAAAATATGAACTGTCTTAGCAGTAAAAAATCATTAGTTCGTTCGAAGAAAAAGGTAACATCTCACCTAGGCATTTTGTACCGTTTAAATTCTATCTCAATTCTCAATATTCTGTCAAATCTTTCATTTACCCTACCGATAAACCAAATCTAAATGCAACCGTGCAACCCTATCGTAAGGAACAACATTAAGAATCATCAAAGTTTTCATTTTCTGCTTGCAGCATGCATACTGCCCACAAGATCTTGATCTGTAAATTCTTACTTTTAAACTACCATTTTCTTTATCGTGTAAAATATTTGTTCATTGAGTTGAAGAAAAGATTTAGTTCCTTATTTATGATACTTCACATTTTTTATCTATTGTCTCGTCTAACTGTCCAAGCCAAAGGAATGCAACGACGACGCTTAAATATGCAGAGCATCAGATCATGCCCTCGTCTTAGGCATAATAATAAAGCCAATTTAATCTTTTTGATTAATCAGAAATCTATATTCAATCGAACACGTTCAGCATCTCTAAGAGCAAATCGTAATCTTTAAAAAAAATCATGGTGTCGTGCCAGAACAGTCTTAATTTCAATACTCTTCCTCGACACGCATAAAATAAAATGACTTGCATTTGCGTATACTCCACTCCACTCCTAGCCTGGCCTAACCCTTCGTGTATCAATCAAATCAAATCAGGAATTGAATACCACAGGTGGCTTTAGTATATTTCATGAACGCCTTTGTTTGGCATGCAAATGTGAAAGGTTTCCACTTGCATACCAAAAGATCATTGCTGCTGCGAACTCAAATCAAGCATTTAATTCTTCGTTGACATGTTTATATCAGAAAAATGCAGGCTCAGTCCCATAAAAAGTAAAGGTACTACGTACTAGTTAACTGTCTATGAAAAATACTGATGACGAAAATGATTGATTCGAGTTTTTAATAAATGCGTTTTTAATCACTAATACAAAACCATTCGCGGCAAGCTTTTGGCTCGTCATGTCGATAGTTAAAAGGTACATTTCATTTCATTTATAAGATGTGTTTCATGACCTGCAAAATCAAAATGATTGATTCCTTCGCAACTAATTCAACTTCTGCGAAAATGGGTTATCAGATGCATAAGAAGTAGTTAAGTGTTGTCGTTGGCAATCCTCCTAACTCACATTTTAACACGTTTCCCTCTTTGTTTAGAGATCAATGCAGATTCTGTTTCTTTTGCTTTTCAGCATTCGTGTTGTGCGCTTTAGGTCTTGAAACACATGCCATATCCAATGGATTTCTTGTTTTAGATTCCCCATCAGCAACAGAAATGCATGAAATAAAACGGTAAAAGCAAATCAAAAACGTTTCTTTGTTGCATGTCATGAACAGGATAACTTTTCTGAGCAAAGTTCAAAGCATTTTTTTTCTCTTGTATTGCAAATACTTTAAGTATGCGTTTATTGAATTTGCCAATTTATTCACGCATCCGATCGTATTTTACTACAAAAGATTAAGCTGATTTCAATATAACACTTTTGGATCCAAACGCGCCACACAAAAATATCCATCATGTAAATAACAATCCACAATCATAGCAAAATTTCAATATGTAAATGCAAATCAGTTTATCATTTACTGAAAGACGCCACAAAAGAAGTGGTGCTTGTATTTAAAAAACCCTTTTTAATATTTATTTTATGCATCATAAAGTGGGCGTCACAATTACAATTTGATTCATAAAATATACTTATGTAGTCCCTACAACCAAATTAAACTTTCTGTCACTCAAAACCAACCAGGCAGCCACCTGAAAGAGACGGGTCGGAAAAACATGAGCATATTAACGATGACGATAATGATTTGCCAGACATTGAAAAGTTATTTTGGGTGTCTTCAAACAACCAACATTAGCAAAACTTTTTATATGCAATCGCAATGTAACCAACAAGTGAAGCGGGGATAATTTTTTCGGATATATCTCTGGAACTTTACGCAGTATTTAAAGGGCAAGCAAGAAAAATCATTCATTTGTATTTGCTTTTGCTCAGATATAGCACTTGCCCACCCAATTCATGGAGACATGTATCATATAAAAGTATGTATTTACTACATAATACTTGTAATGATGTACATTCAATATTATTTATACTTCTTCGTAGCATATTATTATAGTACAACTACGTTATCTATTTGGTTGGATATATGAATGATGATAGCTAAACACATATTATAGTAATAGTAAACTCTACGTTAAGTAGTACATTTGCTTACAAATAATGATCTAAGTTTTAAGGTATGCGCTTCCCCAATAATAGTTATAAAAAGTCTGCTATTTGTTCATATATGCTTGTTCGTTCGTGTGACTGAGTGAGTGAGTTCGAGGCTTGAGGAGAGAGTCCCACTGAACTGGTTATTTAGACTTTAAGAGAAGCAGACACCCTTTTTAATAGTGAAAATGCAGAACACAAGGCCACACGACGAACAACGTGGTGAAGGATTCCACAACTGAGTAAAGCAGTGGAAAAATATACGCACAAATAGGAAAACATTGCATGCAAAGTACTTACTTACCAGCTACCCGTTTCTTCTTATTTTTTTTCTTATGTATTTATCTACATGTCTGCAAGTCTGCAAATAGAAAAAGAAAAAGGACATTTCCTTCTCAACGAATTAAGAAAGAGATATTTTGGGTTAGTTCCCTACATACACAAAACGAATAGATCAGTGGCGAGATCAGACCAGACCACGTTGCGTAGTCGCCTCTCTGCAAGTGTTCTGTTTCACGCTGCTGCCGCCAAAGAAGGACTACCGAGGAAGTTATGTGAGAGGTACAAACAAACAAACGTGATATTTTGAGATTGTAGTGCTTCAATTTGTAATTGTAAAGGTGATAAAACATTACGAACCCAAGTTATTTACAAAAGAAAGCTAACATTTTAAATTAAACAGTGAGAATCATGGTGAAGTACTTCGTTGGAATCGAAGGGTAAGTCACTGGGATTCGTCATTCTATATTCTTTTCATATTTGAGTAGTTTTCATGAACTTTCCCTTCTCACGGAAACGTAATTTTTTTTGTAATTTCCTTCATGTCAGCATGCCCATTGAAGCTCATGGTAAACAAGTTATAGCAAAAATTACGTTACAAATGGTTCGGATATGTTTTAGACATAATCACGTGGATACAGATGTTTTAAAAGTAGGAAATTGCAGGATGTTTTTTTGTTTTGTTTCGTATTCCAAGTTTCATCTCATCATGTTCATGACTGACATATGCACTCGCTTTGTCACCATGAATTTTTACGCAGGTGTTTATTTTCACACAGACGAGCAAGTGAAGTGAACTTCATTACTGTAATTAATGTTTACCAAGGGATTTTTCCTTTCTATTGCTTTCACCGCATAATAGGAACTATACACATTTATCCTTGGTAATCTCGAATGGCAGAAGGCAGGAATATACATGACATCAAGAGAAATGGAAACGTTCTCCAAAAAAGTTTTCCATGATTCGAATACTCTTAAAACAAAGGCAGAATGAAACATGATGATGTGATGGGCCCAATTCCAAAGCCAAAGCTACTTTGCTTTCCTCGTGATATTTGCTTACTTGTAAGTTCTAAGCGTCTCAATGGTAGGTCTTAAATGCACGTGTATGCTCTCTTGTCATAAAACATGCATACCTATGAGAGCGACTAAAATAGAGACAAAGTTTGCTCAAGCTCTAAGGTGCAGAGGAAAAAAGTTCGTCAACAAACTGCTCTATTTCAAATGAAATTTATTATTCCGCTTCAAAGTTAAAGATTAACACTGACGAATGAATCATCGCATCGCCATTTCATAACATATTTTAGTTCTCCCAATTCCTCTAGTTTGTCAAGTATAAATATTGAATATTGCGTTTATTATCATGAGACAAAAGGTTTTACCTCCTGCAACTGGCTATGGCTAAAATAGTTCTTTACTTTTTAAAACTACAAGGAGAGATATAACGATACAACTAAATTGAATTATTTAACGTTTTGATGGATGTAATTATGTTGTATGAACACATAAAATTCAATATCTTCCTGATGCTACAACGCTACCATGCGCAAAAGCTACGTAATAATTAAATACTGCAATTAAACTGAAATCAGATTGACGATGAATAAGAGCAAATATCGTTATCATATTAATATTCAATATTCAATCCACTTCCAGTCCTTTTGATTTACCAGACAGCAAACAGCAGATATAAATAGAAAGTTATGTACGTGTTTTGTTGCATTCACTTATGTAATTGGTAAAATTTGTATATGATTATGATTATCATGTAAAGTAGGTGAGGCGAGGTGAAATTTTTTGTGCTGCTTTAGAAGATTTCCAACAAATCATTTTGAATGATCATGATCAGTCGGCGCAGTTATCATGTCAAGGAAAGTTTGAGCTTAAAACGCTAATTACCTTTTGATTTATATTCATTAAGACCAAGACGTTGATTATTGTAAAAGACCCACATAAAATATTTTGAAATGATTGTGGACGTCTTAAATTTGAATATAATTAAATAGTAATTTTCCTGTTCCATTCATTCATTTCTCTCACTATCAGCATATTTGTCGGTTTGTTCTTATTTCTTTTGAGCGACTGCCAACAAAATAAGAGAACATTACCAATTCATCAGTCAAAATTCTCAGACTTGTGTACATAAAACTGACAATGTTTAGCTGATCAGAAGAGCATGTTCATGTCATACAATACGAATGAATGATTAGCAGCAGTGGAATAGTGGTTCAATAGTTCATTCATTCATTCATTTTTGCACGATGGACATATGTACTTACATCTCATTAGTCATTACTTAAATATGTTTCGATTTTGATAAAAATAAATATTGCAAAACCTTCTTTCTTCGTGATGATAATGACCGAGTATCGACTATCGACAGCTAAAAATTTGGCGTAAACCCTCTAATTACTGTGGAAGAAGACAATGGATAAGAAACGATCAAGATAGTAGTGAAGCAACAAAAGAGCTTGTCTATCGTTGTATGTAATTATTTCTAACGGAACAAAATGATATATGCAACTCAAATCATTTGGTGTTTTTGGTGGTCAAATCAAGTCACGGCCATGGTCATTTCATGTTTGTACACAGTCAAAATTGTATAATAATCTGAAATGAACAAAAACCCTCTGCCTACTTTCCTGGTATCTCGCGATTTGAGATGATCGTTTTTCCTTATCAAAGTTCATATGTAAATGATGATGAATGATGACGTAAACTATGTACTAGTTAACTCCTCCTATTATAAAGCAAATCCACACAGTTGCTCACCATTATTATCATCCACACATCCTTACCACTTATTTTGACTTTATCAGATAGACTCTATATGCACATAATTAAAGCTTAGCGAGATAAAGATAAACAAACTATGAATTTGTCATGCTAAAATTAGGTACAAAAATCCATTACTCGGTACTCGAGGATAAACAATCTGTCGAAAATGATAATTGCGGAACAGAGAATAACGGACGGATGAAAGGATATATAATGACGGATTTCATATATGCGATACGTTAATACATTTGCAAAAAGACTAAATAATCTAATCCTGGTTTAATTAATTTAAACGTCAATTGTCAAAGCCAAATTTAAATTCCATTATGATACATACTTATAACACGTATACAATAAATAAGTACATATATATATATATATGGTTTGCCAAGAAAATCCTCGACCTCGATTTGATTGCATAGAATGTGTAGATAATTGTGTAAGTATTAATCTGGTTCACCTGCACCCTCAATCAAGAAAAGCAATGACGGCACTTAATTAAAACTCCTTATTGACATAGTCAGCGCTTAGTAATATTATACGAGTAAAATTGCAGGACGCTTATGAATAAAACTCATCAGAATAAATCAAATATTTTTTAATACGTACATATATTCCCTGATAGCATTTTCGTGACCTGGAACGAAACTTTAAAACTCAGACACCCTCATCTTTAAGCATCGCAACCACAGCTTGCATAGAAAACTTAATGATTTTGTAATTCTGATTAATTAATAGTGGTGCAACGCATTCCACGGCTATAATTGTAAATGATGAAGGAACAAGCCTTTCTGAATTGAAAAATCTGCCTGCCTCCAACGTTTGGGTCAGTGAAACCACGAAAAAGCACCTGATTAAAACTGCATGGAACAATAGAATTAGACATTAACGTGAAACTTGTAAATGCAGGCACTGGGAATGGAAAAATGCTGCCTCTTGATTCGTGAGATGACTAGTGCTCTACTGAAGGAAGCACAACTTTCTCCTGATTCTGAACTGGAAGGCTTAGTAAGTTTAGTTTGTATATCATGCTCGAATCACTACACAAATGTTGCGTAGAGAGTAAAGAATTTTTAATTTCAGGGTTTGTGTTTGAGCGGGTGTGAGGATGCAGATTCCAATGAACGATTGAGACAAATGCTTGCAAAATTGATGACCAATGTAAAACACATTACAATTGCATCTGACACTAAAGGACCTTTGGCTGCTGCATCCGATAAAGGTAAGGCTTGGCGTATGCAAAGAAAAAGAATCATAATTGGACTTAACGACATTATCATACGCCTTAAAAATAGTACATAGTACGGTTTGAAAATTCTACATATTTTTTAAAACTTACACGAATGATATCTGATTTTAGCGTGGTGGATAGCCAACAAAGCCATTAAATTTTACATGGACGACGAAGACAATTTTGAGAAAGCTCCATATGACACTAAAGTCGTGTGGGATACAATCAGAAAACATTTTAGAATTACTGCCAGGTAACTATACGCATACAAGTTTATTGATTTTTTTAACGTTGCAAGGCCTATGTCTATAATTTATAATATATTTGTTTTACAGATCTAGTCTTCTGGAACATAGCTATGAAAAATTTGACAAGACCTTCTACGCAGAACTGACAAAAAAATTGGCAGAAGAGGCTAAAAAAGGCGACAAATTATGTCTTCATATTTTTGAAATGGCTGGTGAAGTATTGGCAAAGCACTTAACCGCTGTCAGTCCTCATGTTGACCCAGTACGTAGTGTATACTATAAATTATACCTAGACGAGTGCATTATGCCATTCACACATTTAAAGTTTTTGTGATTTTATTGTGAACAGGAATTATACAAAGGACGATTTGGTCTTCCAATTGTATGCGTTGGATCTGTTTGGAGGTCGTGGGAGTTCCTTAAACCAGGCTTTGTTCGAACACTTGGGTTAGACACGAAATCTCCTAAACTTCAAAATTTCTCCCTTCTCAAACTCACCGTGTCTTCAGCGTTTGGTGCAGCATGCTTCAGTTGTAAGGAAATCAAAATTCCAAGAAAGTACGAGGACATTGTTGAAGTGTTTTTCAAATTTGGAGTTGAATGATAGGAAGAAAAGTGGTTTGCATAAAATCTCATGAATTACAAATGCAATGTTTGAATTTAATTACGTTAAATTTGGATGCTAAAATCAAATCGAAAGCAGATTGGAAATTTTTACTTTGTAAACTTCAAAATTTACGGATAATCCCTATCCAAATGTCATGTGTACGAACATCAATTGAACTCACAAATCAACCATTGCTATGCTTTGTAAAATAGTAGTACCTTATTATTATTAAATTTTATGGGGAGATATGCTTAATACAAATACTTAATTTTAAACATTGATTTATTTTGGCACAAAGACAAGTTTCAAAGACTTTTTTTTGTAGGTCATTGAAGTTATAGTTTGAAAAGTAAATTAGTTTAAAGTAAGTTTATCTAATATTTTAATTACCGGGTGTTTTAAAATATTTTGTGTCAATAATTTTATTAATGTGATATATCAAGCCCAATTATCGTTTACGTTCATGCGGGGTTGGTTAGATCCAACTTAGGAAAACAAATTGTACTGATGTAATGTATGGGTAACTTGATATATAAATCGAATTAAAACACTATAAATATGCTACTTACTTCTAATATTGTTGTGTACCATTAAAAACATGACTTTGTGTCAAAAATGTAAACCCAAATTTTTCAATATCAAAATCATTTGCACGGATATTAAGATAAACATATATGAATAAAACGCCAATGGTTACGAATAAGCCTAAACGATCCATAAACTTTTCGCCTCCTGAATTATTTACGTGCCACACCGCTACCGAATAGTTACTGATTTCATGCAATAACGCGTGTATAAATCATCAATTGTAACCAGCTCCGTACGGTCTCACGAAATCAGACCTGTACACACCAACATAAGCAACCGTTTTTCACTCCTGCCAACTTTGATTTTTTCAACACTTCGGGAAAACTTGGTGGATGATGAATGGATGAGCAGGAATGTAAAGGAATTTAAAAGAATGCTCTTTTATGACCGAAAAAATGTCCCTACTCTTGTGAGTAAAAATGCCTTTTCCAAAACAATGGCTTTTTTTGGTGATACAACAACTTTTCAATGGTAATTTGTTGAGTGCGAATTATGTTGAAGTTTTCTTCCGTTGTTCGAACGTTTGTGGAATGGGCGGAATATTCATATATGGAGCACAGGAATCTTGCCGAGCTTGAGAATGAGAAGTTGAAGAGCGGATCCACTTGCTCGGGTTATGCGTGTGGCTCCCCGCCATCCTAGTTATGAAGTACATGCTGCAGCAAAAAGGGAGAATGAACCGACGTCAGCGTGGACAGGCTGATGAGGTACTCGTCGAAGTTTGCTGATCATGCTTTTGTCAGATTTTTTTAGGAAATGAAACTGAATGAAAAAGTTTCTTCACGGATTAGTAATTAGGTCACGGAATTTTCGAGAGTTTTGAAGGTCCCGATCGACCGAGTTTTGCCAGCGCATTGTAAGTAAGAACGAAACTAAGAACCCTCATGTGCTCGCATAACACCGATCATTCCAAACCTACTACGAATTCATGGTCCAGATGCTCAACAATTTTAAGGGAATTAGATGCCATATTCGAATCCATTCGGTATGAAAATTTACCTGTCGTTGTAATTGATTTTCGAACTCAACATAGATTCGAAGACGCAAGGGGAAGAAGCCTGGCGTCGTCCGTGTTGTTAGTAATGTCACTCTTAAACCCGGTAGTGCATAGTGGTATGAACTTTTGAGTGCATTAAAGCAAATTCGTAGCTTGGTCCAATAAGTCCAGTTCGATTGCAACTTTGACTCAGACGAAGACATGGATTCGTTTTTGGAAGCTGGGGCACAGCGTGTTCCGGTGCTTAGTTCGGATGGCACGCAACATGAAGGAGTTATTGAAGCGGGTAGTCGTCAGAGTCAAAGAAGATCATCATATGGGTCTCTTATTGCAATAATTCTTTGTGAGTAACTGAGTAACTCAAACACTTAATATGTTCAAAAGTAACGAAGACATGTAAGTACATGACATGTAAGACATGTACCTTTACTGGCTCTGACTTTGCAAGAATCACTTCCTGTAATCGATTCAATCACACATCTCATGCATATCAGTACCCCACTCAGGAAACAGTTCGGATTCCAGTGAAATGAAGAAGGAATGGAGGTGTGGGAAGTGTCGTTTAACTGACGAGGAATACTAGGAGTTGTGAGGGCTCCGATGTGGCTGTAAGTTTAAACATAGATAGTTTTTGGTGAAATTCGCTTGTTTGCAAAGTTTCATCCGGCACCTCTTTGATTTGCCAATTTTATTGCAAAATTACTTTTTTCATGACTGACTTTGGAAT
>JAHZMX010006538.1:0-20267 GCA_027743895.1 Seira musarum | reverse complement strand
AAATGAAATTATGCGTTTTTACAGTTGCTTTTCTTGCATATTACATATATTGGAAGTTGAACAATTGAAACGACAAAATATGGAATCACTACCAGATTGTTTTTCCTTATAATTATCTGAATCGCACAAGCTGGGCGAACTCTATAGTGTACGATTGATGTAAAAGTGTGGAATGGGTTAGTATTTCGATTTCAATAAATAAGACCTCACCTGCTATCACACGAAATTCGTACTGGCGACCTTCGATCAAGTTACTCACATTGATCTGGTTTGGTAGGCAGATCGAAATGTTGACACGTTGCCATGCCACCGTTCCCACTTCACGCTTATCGACCCAGTAGCCTTGGATCCTGGCTCCACCATCAGAATCTGGTTTGTCCCAGTTGAGATGGACGAAATCACCGCCGACACCAGTGATATTTGGTGCTCCAGGTGCAGATGGGGGATCGAATGGAGCCTTCGCCTTAATGGGATTCTGTCCTTCAAGTGGTGGTCCCATGCCGTTTTCATTGCATGCCATCACCCGGAACAAATATTCCTGTGACTCAGTCAAACCTTGAACGGTGAAAGTTGTTGATTTCACCTGAGAAGCAACCTGGATCCAGTGGGTGCTCGTGATATCTCTACGCTCAACAACGTAATGTGTGATCTTGAGACCTCCGTCATAACTTGGTGGTTTCCATGTGAGAGTGCACATGTGTTTGCTGATATCAGTAACTTCAAGGGGTCCTTGTGGTGGTCCCGGTAGACCTGTGATGTAAATATTGAAGGAGGCAGATGCAGAACCGCTCTCGTTCTTTAGAGTAAGAGTGTAGCTTCCAGCATCATCCTTAACGATTTCTTTAATGAAGATGACGAAATACTCGTCGAAAATTGTGATTTTGATGCGACTGTTCTCTTTCACTTCAAATCCGTCCTTGGTTATCCTGACTTCCATTGGTTGATCGCCAGAGTAAACGACCTTGATTTTGATGTTGTCTCCTTCTGGTAGGTACATGTCTCCGGGCACACGATCAAGTCTTGGTGGAGCCCCAATTCTTACCCGCGCGGAAGTGCTGCTTTGTCCAACGGCATTGACTGCTTGACAAGTGTAGTCGCCGTCATCCCCATCTTGACAGTCGGTGATGATAAGGCGGAAAATTCCACCATCGACTTCTTGTCTGATTCTTGATGTGAACTGAATTTCCCTGCCGTTCCTCAGCCATCTGGGCTTTGGATCCGGTTTACCCGTAGCCTCGCATTCCAATGTGAGTTGTTTGCCGCGTGGAATGGATTGCTTTGTAAGTCCTCTAATAAACTCAGGACTTCTTCCGCCAGCAACTTCCTGAATGCGAACAGCACTGGCGCCTTGTGACGGTTCGGATTTTCCAGCAGCATTAATTGCGAATACCCGGAACTCATAATCACGTCCATCAATAAGATTTGTGACAGTTAAAGCCAAATCTGTGACATTATACTCGTGACACTTCACCCACATGCCGGCGCCGACCTCACGTTTCTCGATAAGATATCCCGTGATTCTTGATCCACCATCGGATCGTGGAGCTTCCCAAATAAGCTCTGCATATCCACGTCCAACCTTGATGACTTGAGGCTGTCCAGGGGGTGAGGGAACTCCGAACTTACCCTTCATCTTAAAGTGAGTTGATGGAGGCGATGGTTTGCTGAAGCCGGCTGCATTCTTCGCCCTAATTCTGAATTCATACTCACGTCCTTGCAACAAATTATGTACAGTGTATGTCGTATCCTTGACAAGATAATCATTGGCCATTCTCCAGTCAACGTCGGAAACATCACGGAATTCAATTTTGAATCCCTGGATCTTGCTTCCACCATCATTGTATGGTCTTTCCCATGTAAGGGTCGCAGAGCTGGCGTCCCAGTCGATAACTCTTGGTTGTCCAGGAGCATCGGGAACAGTAAATGGGAATTTGGCAGTGATTGGCTCATCACTCTCTAATGGATTGCTGACACCATATTGATTCTCAGCTCGAACTCTAAATCTGTATTTCTTGTTCGGTTCAAGGCCAATGACATCATAGTTGCAACCTCTGACAAAGCTTGAAACCTTAAGCCACAGTCCAGTAAGCGGGTCGAGTTTCTCTACGACATAATTTGTGATTGGAGAGCCACCATCATCAAGTGGGGGCTTCCAACTTAGGCAACAAGTTTCTGGCGTGATATCAAAAATGTCAAGAGGTCCAATCGGGGCACCTGGTTTGTCCACAACGAGGACTTTACATGAGGCAGTATCGGAGCCTTCGGTATTCACTAACTGAATTGTGTACTTTCCTGTATCCGAACGACGAGCACTCTTGTTCACGAATTTGGTAGTGCCAGAGGTAGTCTCAAACTTGATTCTGTCGTCTGGGAATGTTTCCTCTGCGTTCACGGTCCATGTCACCTTAGGCAATGGAGAGCCAACGAAGGGAACAGTGATTGTGAACTCCTCTCCAGCAATCACAGTCATGTCACGGATACTGAGGTCAGATGTAACCTTTGGAGCACACGCTGGTGGCTGGCACAAGATCCAATCTGATCCAGCGCTCCATGAGCCCTGTCCGGCAGCATTAATGGCAGCCACTCGGAATTCGTACTCTTTTCCGTCTTGGAGATTGATTACACGGTACGTAAGGTCCGGAATTAGCTGATGACTTGCCTTAGTCCAGACATCTTCACCCTTCATCCTCTTTTCGATGACGTAGCCTCTGATCGGGGAGCCTCCATCGTTTCTTGGTTTTGTCCAGGTAAGTGTGATTGAGTCTTCTGTAGTTTCCACTGCACGTGGTGCTCCAGGTGGACCTGGTGGATCAAATGGATGCTTTGCCTTTACGGGTTCGGTAGTTTCAGCAGGATCGGACGTTCCATATTGATTTTCAGCAACAACACGGAAATCATAATCCCTGCCAACTGTTAAATTTCTCACGCGGCAGTAGGTCGAGGTAACATAGCTGGACACTTTTGTCCAAGTCTGTGTCTTTGCTTCTCGCCGTTCAACAACGTAGTTCGTGATGTCAGCGCCTCCATTGTCGCGAGGAGCATGCCATGAAAGAGTAAGGCATTCTCCAGCAAACTCTTCTGCTTTGAGGTTTTCTGGTGGATTGGGTCGGTCAAGAACCCGAACGTTAAGACTGGCAGTGTCAAACCCTGAAGGGTTCTTTACGGTTAGTTTGTATGTTCCCGTGTCTGTCCTTCTTGAGTTCTTTACTACAATTGAAGCATAATCATCTCCAGTTTGAATAAATATGCGAGAGTCGGAATCGTCAAGGATGAGGTCGTTAGCGAACCACGAAGCATGGGGCTTGGGGAACGCCACAAATGGAATGGTAATTGAGAAATCTTCACCAGCACGAACTGTAATGTCCCGAATGCCTCCCAGGTCAAGTTTCGGTTTATTTGGCTGCTCCTCAACCAAAATCCCATTGGAAGGCCTACTGGGTTGACTACGCCCGATTTCATTCACAGCCATTACTCTAAACACATATTCCTCGCCTTCCTTCAATCCAGGGACAGTCATTGTAGTGGATGGATGAGGATAGTCGTTCACTTCCTCCCAATCTCCACTCGACTTTGGTTTTTTCTGGACAATGTAGCCTCTAATACGAGCCCCACCATCGTTTGATGGTGCCTTCCAGGAAATCGTGATGGAGTCTTTGGTGACCCTCTCGGGACGTGGCTGGTCTGGCGCATCTGGTACGAAGCGCTGAACTCCGGCAATGATTTGATCCGATGGTTTGGAAGGCTTACCGGCTCCAGCTTCGTTCACAGCAATTACACGGAAGTCGTACTTCATACCTTCGTGAAGCCCTTGTACTGTCATTGTCAGATTTGGTGTGGGGAAGGAATTGACTCGAACCCAATCACCACTCCTTTCACGCTTCTCAATGTAATATCCTACGATGGGTTTGCCACCGCCGTATGAGGGTGGAGCCCATTGCAGTGATGCTGAAGTCGGACCATAGCTCAATATCTTTGGTGGATCGGGAGCGTCAGGAGTATCATAAGGCGACTTAGCCACTGTTGGTTTGCTGTCAAGTGGATCAGATAAACCGTACACATTTTCAGCTCGTACGCGGAACACGTACTTTTTCCCTTCTTCAAGTCCTTTGACTGTGAACTCGGTTTTATTACAGAATCCTGGTACTGTGCGCCAGTCATCCTTTCCGAATTCCGTGCGTTCAATGACATATCCATTGATTTCAGCTCCACCATCGTCCTTTGGTGGCTTCCATTGCAAGGTGACACTCTCTCCAGTAGTCTTGGTTGGGGTGAGTGGTCCCTCTGGTGGTCCAGGTTTGTCAACGACAATGACTTCAATGTCAGCCTTGTCACTACCAAAGTCGTTGGATGCAGTGATAGTATATTTTCCAGAGTCGGCGCGAACTGTCGAGGAAATGTGAAGTTTTGTGCTGGTCGAACTAGTAGTGGAAGAGATGCGATTAGACACCGGCAGAGATTTGTTTTCTTTGGTCCACGTAACCTCTGGAATGGGTGCGCCACTCAATGGAATCTCTACGTTTATTGGTTCTCCTGCTCTGACCTTGATTTTCTTGCCAGCCAAACCATCCAGGAAAAGTTTGGGTGGTTCCTTCATTGGCTTTGCTGTAATAGGCACGGATGGGTCGGATGGTTTACCAGGTCCTGCAGCATTAACAGCAGTGACCCTGTATTCGTACTGGTGACCGTCAGACACCTTGTCATCATTGTATTCCGTAAAACGGCATGGCTCCTTTGTGATTCTAACCCATCTGGGATTTCGAACGTCCCTTCTTTCAACATCATATCCAATGATGGGACTTCCTCCATTTGAGATTGGAGGTGACCATCTAATCTTGATATGGTCACGATCGGTGTCGGTTGCTTCTGGACGTCCTGGTTTGCCAGGAACGTCAAACTGGTTTTTGGCGACGATGGGTTTGGACGTTGTCAATGGATCGGAACGGCCTTGGAGATTTTCAGCGGAAACGCGGAATTCGTATTGAGTTCCTTCCGTAAGTCTAGGAACCACTGCATGAGTATTCCTAGGATCCACAAAGTTAACTGCTGGAACCCAGCCGCCACCATGCGTCAAGTCTCGTTTCTCAATGACATATCCGGTAATCTCAGAACCACCATCGTCTCTTGGTCGATTCCATGAGAGGGTTACACTTTGTGCAGTGACCTCTTCGTATTCAAGAGGTGCTTCTGGTGGACCAGGGCGATCAAGTACAGTAAGGTTGAAGCTACCTTCATCTACTCCATGGTCATTTTTCAGTCGAAGAACGTATTCTCCAGAGTCTCCACGACGGGTACTAACCGTGTGCACTATGGTATGGTGTGAAATTGCTGTTACCGTGGTGCGTTCATCTGTTTTCACCGCACGACCATTAACGGTCCAGGTAACCTCTGGATCAGGTGCTCCAATGTAGTCCAAATCAACATGGAAGATTTGGCCAGCTCGGATTTTAATATCGGGCATTGGACTAATGATCTTGGGTGGAACTAGAAACGAAAGAACAAAAAAATAAAAAATCATAGATTTTTTTCTGTGAGAAATCCACTCATATTTATAATTTCTGTGTCAATATCTTACGTCTTCTAGGACCTGTCTTCACCATGTCACTTGGTTCAGAAGGTTCACTCTGTCCTGCTGCATTTACAGCAATGACACGGAACTCATATTCTTGTCCTTCCACCAAGTCATTGACAGAAGCCTGAAATTTACAAGACGTTAGAGTTACAAGTCAGTTTTGGATGTAAATGTGATTGTAAATTGTATATGCACGCCTTTTGAATTAAAGTTTTACATGAGTTTGCCCAGCAGGAGCGTGTGCCGCATTTGTCCAGAATGGGCTACCCTTCTCTTTCTTTTGAATAATGTATCCAGTGATGGGAGAGCCACCATCATTCTTTGGAGGCTTCCAGTCAAGATCTACCCTGTTCCTATCCCAATCCACAATGTTGGGCCTTCCAGGAGCGTCTGGCTCATCAAATGGATTCTTAGCAATGATGGATTTATCTGTGGTGAGTGGATCGGATTCTCCGATACTATTAACAGCTTTCACACGGAACAAATATTCCTTCTTGTGAACCAGTTTTGTGATATCAGTAGCACAAGTGTTTGAAACTCCAGCTTCTGCCCAGGTTCCACGGCTAACGTCCATTTTCTCAATAAGGTAATGTGTGATGGGTGACCCACCGTCATCCTTGGGGGGTTGCCAAGCAAGTCTGCAGCTCTCCTTTGTCACGTCTCCGACAATCAATGGCTTCTCTGGTGGACTTGGTCTATCAATGACGGTGACATTTGCGGACGCACTTACAGATCCCAAGTCATTTTCTAGAGTAAGCGTATATCTTCCAGTGTCACCCCTAATTGCCAGTGGAATATCCAAGGTGGCTGCGTTAGCTGTGGTTGCAACATCGATTCTTTCATCGCTCTCCACCTTCTTTCCTTCAATAGTCCAAGTGGCTTTTGGTGGTGGAGATCCAGAGATGGGTACATTGTAACTGATTTTCTGACCAGCTCGTACTACCAAGTCTTCGAGGCATGTTCTGTCAATCATTGGTCCCATGAAGCGTGGCTTAGCCACAACAGACTTGGATGGATCTGAGGGCTCTCCCGGGCCAGCCTTGTTGACGGCAATGACACGGAACTCGTACTCTTCGCCTTCAGTCAAGTTCGGTACTGTACATTTTGGTGTCTTTCCGGAGACTTCGACAGCTTTCTCCCAAGGTCCAAATTTACGTCTCTTTTCAACAATATATTTTTCAATTGGAGTGCCTCCATCCCTCTTGGGTGGAGCCCATTCAAGGTCCACCTATAAAAAGAACACGAAGGAGTTAAGAAAATCATTAATGATGCAAATGAACCTGATGTATGCGAATTTAACTTTGCATCTGCTTGTGCATTGCATATGTATAATAGTATGGCAATATGGCATATTATTAACTTTACATGATCTCTGTCCCAGTCGACAACATCGGGAACTCCCGGTTTGTCTGGTTTTGCAAATGGATCTTTTGCAGTGATAGCTTGTGTTCCAGTCAGTGGCTGAGATTCTCCTTGCCTATTGACGGCCTTCACACGGAATTTGTAGTCATGATTTTCGATCAAGTGATCCACGCGAATGGACGTCCCAGCAGTTTCTCCACATGGAACCCATCGCATATTTTCCATGTCCATTTTTTCCACGATGTATCCAGTGATTTCTGAACCACCGTCGTCCTGTGGAGGTTTCCATGACACGGAAGCGGATGCTTTGGTAACGTCATAAGCATTCAATGGTCCTTCTGGAGGTCCGGGAATGTCAAGAACAGTGACGAGTACTGTTGCTGTATCAGTACCATTCCTGTTCTTGGCGGTAATTGTGTACGTTCCACTGTCTCCTCTTTGTGCGTTCACAACCTTGAGTTTCGTGGAGTAGTCCTGGTTAATAACTTTGATGCGTTCATCAGGAAGAACCGCATCACCATTCAGAGACCAAGCTTTGGTTGGTGGAGGTTCACCCTGGACTGGAACGTCAAATTCAAAGTTCTGGCCGGCTCGAATCTTCACAGCAAGTAGTGCATTTCTATCAATTCTTGGAGGCATGTTTTTGGGTCTTGCAAGATGTGGTTTAGTTGGTTCAGATGGTTCGCCTGCACCACCCTTGTTTACAGCTCGAATTCTGAATTCATACGTGTTGCCAGGAATAAGGTCATCAACTTTGCCGATTGGTGTGTCGCCTTCAACCTCGGCACACTTTTCCCAGTTGGGATTAAACTTGTCACGCTTTTCAATGACATATCCAGTTATGGGTGATCCGCCATCAGAGTCGGGTCTGTCCCATTTAAGTTCTACCATTTCTGAATCATAATCTGACACTTCTGGGTTCTTGGGTGCTCCAGGATTATCGAATGGATTCCTTGCTTCAATTGATTGAGCTGTAGTGAGTGGATCAGATTTTCCTTGTTTGTTTACTGCCCTGACACGGAATTTGTACTTATGTCCAGGAGTCAATCCGTCAACGGCTAAAGTGGTTTGAGGACCGTCCGTCTCACCAGCAGGTACCCATCGTCCTGTGGCCTCGTCCATTTTTTCCACAATATATTTTTCAACTGGTGCACCTCCATCATCCGATGGAGGATTCCATTTGAGTGTCGCTCCTTCAGCGTGCACATCACTCACCTTCAATGGTCCGTTTGGTGGTCCTGGGCGATCGATTACAATCACCTCAACTTCAGCAATGTCTGTTCCATTAACGTTGGAGGCTGTGATCGTGTAGACGCCCGAATCAGCACGAGTTGCCATACGGCAATTCAGCTTGGTGTTGTAGTCTTCATTCTGCACTTTGACGTGATCACTTGTCTTCACCTCTTTGCCCTTGAGAGTCCATTTGATTTCAGGCGCTGGCTCTCCGGTTACTTTGACATCGTAACCAAAATTTTGTCCAGCTTTGATCTTGACTGGTATAAGGTTTGTTCTGTCAATCTTAGGAGCAAGATTTCTTGGCTTGGCAATAATAGGCCCGACTGTATCAGACTCCTCTCCAGGTCCTGCCTTATTAACGGCTCTCACTCGGAATTCGTAAGCTTCACCTTCTGTAAGATCTGGGACAGTTGCTGTAGTCTTGTCTCCAGGAACTTCTGCTGCTTTCTCCCAAAAGCCATATTTATCTTTCTTTTCAACAATGTAGCTCGTAATAGGGCTACCGCCATCATCGGTCGGCTTTGACCATTGCAAATCAACCTATAAAAAGAAAACGAAGGAATTGAGAACCAGAACGAACGTTTTCATGACATGATTAAATTATTATATTATATTATTGTTATTATTGTACAAGAGATTGATACGCACATAAAGAAACAAATACCTACATGAACTAATATCGTTGAATTTATGAGCTAAAAGCAATAGTATACTTGCTAATTTAAATTTACAATCTTACATGGTCTTTATCCCAGTCAGTGGCCTTGAGATTCGTAGGTTTACCAGGTTCATCGAAAGGATTCTTTGCAATGATACTGGTATCAGTGACCAGCGGTTCGGATTCACCTTCCTTATTCACAGCCTTCACTCTGAATTTATATTCTTGTCCGGGAGTAAGTCCACTCACTTCCATTTCAGGCGCTGCAGTGCGTCCCGCGGGCACCCACAAGCCAGTGTCGGGATCTAGCTTCTCTACTTCGTAGTACTCGATCGGAGTGCCACCGTCATCTTTGGGATGTTTCCATTTCAGCTTACATCCGTGTTTGTGAACATCGCTTACATTCAAAGGTCCTTCTGGTTTTCCGGGTTTATCTGTAACTATGATTCTTACAGTAACTTGATCCTTTCCGGAAGAGTTTGTCGCAGTGATCGTGTAATCCCCAGAGTCACCTCGTTTCACAGGTCGGATTACAAGTTTTGAGTTATAGTCACTGTTATCTATGCTGACGGCCCTAGATTCCTTTAGACTCTGTCCATCGACAGTCCATACGACGGTTGGCGGAGGTTCACCAATGATATCTACATCAAACTTCAGGGTTGATCCTGCGGACAGCGTGACATCTTTCAAATTCTTTCTGTCAATCTTGGGAGCGAGGAACCTAGGTTTCGCGGTAATATTCTTGCTAGAGTCCGACGGCTCACTGTTTCCAGCCTTATTGATAGCAACAACACGGAACTGATACTGCTGTCCTTCTGACAGTCCTCTAACAGTGCCCTTACATTCTGGTCCAATAGTCTCTGCAACCTTCTCCCAAAGACCTGAGTACTTGTCTTTCTTCTCGATAATGTATCCCTCAATTGGTGCACCGCCATCTGAGATTGGTTCTGCCCACTTCAAATCCACATGTGAAGCCGACCAATCTTCCGCTTCTGGTGCACCCGGCTTGTCTGGAACTGTGAATGGGTCTTTGGCAATGATGGGTTGTAAAGTTTCCAAGGGTTGGGATTCACCCTCTTTATTTACTGCCTTCACTCTAAAGGAGTACTCATGTCCGGGAACAAGTCCTTGCACCTCCATCTCAGGTTCCTTTGAAGAACCTACAGGAAGCCAAATGCCCAACTCAGGATCAAACTTTTCAACAACGTACGTTTCAATCGGGACGCCCCCGTCGTCCTTTGGTTTCTTCCACTTCAGCTTGCAGCCGTCCTTTCTTATGTCATTAACCTCAAGAGGTCCTTCTGGAGGTCCAGGTTTAGAAATTACAAGCACCTCCACTTCAGCTTCGTCCTCGCCCCATTTATTTGTCGCAACGATTTTGTATGTGCCACTGTCCTTTCTTTCAGGATTCTCAAAGTTGAATTTTGAATTATTTGGTACATTTGTGATACGCTTATCGCCACTCTCAACAATAGACTTTCCATTATGAGTCCATACGACCGTGGGTGTTGGCTCACCCTTGATCTTGACGTCCCAGAAGAATGGCTCACCCACACGTACATTAATTTTCCTCAACGTCTTTCTATCAATCTTTGGTTTAACTTTACGTGGTTTGCATGTCACCGGTTCACAAGGCTTGGATGGATCTCCGGGACCCGCAGCGTTGACTGCCTTTACTCGGAACTCATAAGTTTGGCCTTCGTCAAGTCCATCAACCCTTGCCTGAGTATCATCTCCCTTAATGTCGGCAGCTTTAACCCATTTGCCGCCTGGCTCTTTCTTTTCAATAACGTAGCCCGTGATTGGACTTCCGCCGTCTTGCAATGGCTTATCCCATTTTAAATCAACAAAATTTTTATCCCAATCTGTAGCCTCAACATTTGATGGTGGTCCAGGCTCATCGAATGGATTCTTTGCAATAATCGGTTTTTCAGTTTCCAGAGGCTCTGACTCACCCTCGCAATTGACCGCAGAAACACGGAACTTATATTCTTGTCCAGGTTGGAGATTATTTACAACCATTTTTGGTTCCAGTGCTTTTCCAATAGGAATCCATCGTCCTGATTCAGGATCAAGTTTCTCGACAGCATAAAATTCAATTGGAGCTCCTCCATCATCTTCTGGAGGCTTCCATTGGAGAGTACATCCTTCTTTGTGAATATCACTGACGTCTAATGGTCCTTTTGGTTTGGAGGGTTTACTAAGCACTGTCACGTCAACAGTACATTCATCCTCTCCACTGGCATTTGTCGCCTTCAGGGTGAACTTTCCAGACTGGGCTCGAGTCGCGTTCGTGATTGTAAGGCGAACACGATAGTCTTCTTTCTCAATGGAGATGTTTCCTCCAGCCTTAATTTCTTCTCCATTTATTGACCAAATCTTGGATGCTGGTGGCTCACCAGACACCTTCACGTCAAACTTAATGACTTGTCCAATCTTTACTTGCATATCTTTCATGGTTGCTCGGTCAATTCGAGGAGGCTGGCGCCGAGATTTTGCGGTAATCATATCAGACGCATCGGAGGGCTTTGATGGTCCGGCTTTGTTAACAGCTTTCACTCGGAACTGGTACTTCATTCCTTCGATGAGGTCAGGAACTCTACCCTCACATTTGTCCCCAATCAGTTCGATAGCCTTCTGCCATTTCGTGGAGAATTCATCCTTCTTTTCGATAATGTAGGAAGTTATTGGAGCACCTCCATCTGATTCTGGCGGACTCCATTTCAAATCCACATGGTGACGATCAAAATCCTTAGCCACTGGTCTGCCTGGTGGACTTGGTTCTTCAAATGGGTTTTTAGCCAGTGTAGGAAAGTCGGTTTCCAACGGATCCGACTCACCTTCAGAGTTGACTGCTTTTACTCTGAACAAATATTCCTTGCCTTCGTTCAATCCCGTTACATCCATCTCAGGCAGTTTACTCGTACCCACAGGAACCCACCTGCCGGTGGAAAGGTCCATCCTCTCAACGACATAGTGGTCAATAGGTTCACCGCCATCATCTTCTGGTTTCTCCCAGTTCAATTTGCATCCATCAGCCTTCACATCAGAAACTTTAAGAGGACCCTTTGGTTTCGAAGGTCTGCCAAGGACGGTAAGTTCCAAATCTACAGAGTCCTTTCCGGAATCATTGACAGCAGTTATAGTGTAAATACCAGTATCGGCACGCCTTGACTTTACCAAGAGGAAGTTGCTCTTGTAGTCTTCATTTTCAATTTTCAACCTGTCGTTCTTAACAGGTTCTCCTTTGAGGGTCCATGTAACTTTTGGTGGAGGCTCGCCCTTAATGTCGATTTCCAAATTGAGCATTTCGCCAGTTCGAATAACTTTCTTTCCAAGATTCTTACGGTCAATGTATGGGGCAAGGAATCGTGGCTTGGCAACCACACTCTTGGATGGGTCGGAAGGTTCACTAGGACCAGCTTTGTTCACCGCGACAACTCTGAACTCATATTCGTGTCCCTCTTGGACACTGGTTACCTTAGCCTTTGTCTTGTTACCCGGAAATGTTCCGGCATCAACCCAGTTTCGGGTTTCTTTGTCTCTCATCTGAATCAGATATTTTTCTATTGGGGCTCCGCCATCGGATTTGGGCGCTCCCCATTCCAAATCTACATAATCCTTATCCCAGTCAGTTGGAGTAGGTCTGCCTGGTTGACTTGGAGGATCAAATGGATTTTTAGCAATGATTGGCTTATCACACTCTAGTTCATCACTACCACCTTCTTTGTTCACTGCTCGAACTCTGAATTTATATTGCTTGCCTTCCTGAAGCCCAGTAACTTGAAATTCAGGACTCTCGGATTTTCCACAAGGGACCCATGTTCCAGTGAGTGGATCCAATTTCTCAATTTCATAGTACTCCACAGGAGTACCACCATCGTCTTCTGGTTTATCCCACTTCAGCTTACAGCCATTCTTTGTAATGTCACTGACGTCCAATGGACCCTTTGGTTTGCTCGGCTTGCCAAGGACGGTGATTTCAATCGTCGCTTCGTCCTTTCCACTATCATTTACAGCGGTTACAGTATAAATGCCAGAGTTGGCACGTTTCGCCCTCATCATGTGGACTCTGTAACTTCCTTGCCATTCAGCATCCAAACGACCTTTGGTGGGGGCTCACCCTTGATGTTCACATCCAGTCTGATTGGCTTTCCAACTTTTACCACGGTCTGTTTCAGATTAGTTCTGTCAATTCTAGGTTTAAGTGCTCTGTGCTTCGCGATATGAGGCTTTGTAGGATCTGATGCAGGGGAGGGTCCTGCTTTGTTTACTGCAACAACTCGGAATTGGTATTCTCCTCCTTCCTTAAGTTCGCCAACCTTGGCAGTGAGCTGGTCTCCAGGGACCTCCACAGCTTTCTCCCATTCAGGTTTGTACTTGTCTTTCTTTTCAATAATGTACTTTTCAATTGGAGCGCCACCATCAGATTTTGGTGCAGTCCATTTAAGATCCACCTTGAATGGAAAAATACATAGGAATTTATGAGTTAAAAGCAAGAGTATATACTTTAAATTTACAATTTATAATTGTTACAATATAAATTAACAATCTTACCGAAACATTATCCCAGTCCGTGATTTCGGGTGTGCCTGGCTTACTTGGTTCATCAAATGGATTCTTGGCAGTAATCGGGCAATCTGTTACGAGAGGATCTGAGTCTCCCTCGTCATTAACCGCAACAACACGGAATTGGTACTCTTGATTTGGTACAAGTCCAGTGACCTCGAAGAATGGAGGCACTTGATTGCCAGGACATTTTCCAACTCTGACCCAGCGCTTGGTAGCCATGTCCATCTTTTCAATTTCATATTCTTTGATTGGGAGTCCACCATCGTCATCGGGTTTCTCCCATGTAAGTTTACATCCTTCATTATGAATATCAGACACTTTAAGAGGACCCTTTGGCTGTCCAGGTCGTCCCAAAACTATGAATTCAACAGTCTCTTGATCAAAACCAGATGAATTCTCAGCTTTCAACGTGTACTTTCCAGTATCAGATCTCTTGCAATTCTTGATTGTAAAGTCAGTATGGTACTCTTGGTTTTCTATTTGGATACGTTCTGTGTTGGTTAGGGCGATGCCATCCCTCCAAGACCACGTGAGTTCTGGAGGTGGTTCACCAATAATGTCAACAGCCCATTTGTGAGTTCTTCCAGCCTTAACAGTGATACTCTTGAATGTATCTCTGTCAATACGAGGCTTGAGATAACGGTGTTTGCACACGTGATTTGGTGTTGGCTCAGATGGAGGAGATTTTCCAGCCTTGTTAACAGCCAAAACTCGGAAAGAATAAACTTGCTTCTCTCGAAGTCCCTCGACGACGCCTTTGCATTCAGCATCCTTTGTTTCCGCAACTTGTTGCCAATCAACGGACAACTTGTCCTTCATTTCAATGATATAGTGAGTAATGGGCCGACCGCCGTCGTTATCAGGCTTCTTCCAGGTGAGTGTCACAGATTTGTTGTCATAGTCATCAATATTTGGACGTCCAGGTGCGGAAGGCTCATCGTATGGATTTTTCGCCACTATAGGCTCGTCACTTTCGAGAGGCTCTGATTCACCTTCCTTGTTAACTGCCTTCACCCTGAACTTGTATTTCTTCTTCGGTGTGAGTCCGTCCACTTTGAATTGCGTTTCTCCTGGTCCAACTTCACCGGCTGGAATCCACCTTCCTGTTTCCATGTCCATTTTTTCAATGACGTAGCCAGTAATAGGAGATCCACCATTGTCTTCTGGTTTCTTCCAAGAAACGGTAATATGATCCGCACGAACTTCCTCCGCCTTCAAAGGACCACCAGGTCTGGAAGGTTTGTCGAGTACAACGACATCCCCGATACTCTCGCATGTTCCTGAAGAATTGGTCAAAACGAGCTTGTATTTGCCAGAGTCTGCACGAACAGCTTTGCGTACAGTAAGAACGGTGTTGCGTTCGTATTGCTCAATAGTAACGCGGTCACCAACAGGCTTGATTTCACTTCCTTCCAAATACCAAGAAACTTCTGGCTCAGGTTCACCTTGATACTTGATGTCATACTTTATGATCTGTCCTTTCTTGACGACAATATTTTTAAGACCTTCGCCCACTATGAAGGGTTTGACGAAACGGGCCTTTGCAATAATTGGTTTGGACGCATCCGATGGTTCTCCAGGCCCTGCCTTATTTACGGCTCGTACACGGAACTCGTATTGTTTACCTTCCGTGAGACCATCGACAGTAGCCTTCTCAACATCGCCTTCGATTTCTTTAGCGGGTACCCAATCTTTCGAGAATTTCTCTTTTAGCTCGATGATGTAGCCAGTGATCGGTGCACCTCCATCATTCACTGGTCGTTTCCATATAAGGTCAGCCTAAAAGAAGAACACGATGAAATTAAGAAAATCACCTTAAATTTTGAAACTTGGGATCTGAAAGGAGGGTTATAATTGGAGAGGGGCTATAAATAGAGAATTTACGGTATGTATAATATAGTATGTTAAATTATTAACTTTATTTCCATAAGCAATTATCAAAAGTTAATTGAGCTAAAAGCAAGAGTATACTTGATAATTTAAATGTACAATCTTACATGATCCTTGTCCCAATCCACAACTTCTACTCCAGTCGGTTTTCCCGGCTCATCTAATAAGTCAGACCAATTGAATTATAAATTAATTTATGTATACTTCCATGGAACTTTCCTCAACATAACCAAAATGCATGGCTATTATATATAGACATAAACATAACACATATTTACACACACAAAGTCTTACGAACATCACAGTTTTTACGAGCATTATTACAAACTAATATTATTGTTAATACTGCGCCAATAGCCGCCAACTGTAATGGCCGTAGGACTATTAATGACATCCAGTACATCATCTTCTAGGTTCAGTGTTTCTACTACTGGCTTGTCCCGAATTTCTTCCACAAAAGGAGTCTGAATATCGCGAGTGTAGACGACTTCTGGGATTGTGCCACATGGCATGTTATTCAAAATGCTTTCGCCACTCGGCATGATATGCGGCGATTTGTCACACGTAGAATGGACATCCGTGACTTCATTACCCATATTAGCATCACATTCGAAAATGTTAGTTTCTCTACCATCTTTCTCTAAAATATTATTTTCAAGTTTTAGCATTACATAAGTAGTTATAAGATTTTTTGTTAAAACGTTAAGGTATCTTAATTGTAATAGTATTCTGAGAATAAATCTGCGTCAGCTTACCCCATGGATCTTTGGCTAGGACAGTTTTGGGATAGTTGACAGGTTCAGAAGGTCCGAGCTTGTTAACAGCTCGTACTCTGAACTTGTACTCCTTCCTGTGGACCAGGTCCTCCACTTTGTAGGTGGTGTCGGATGAAGACACTTCGGCAACACTGTGCCAGCCTCCTTTGACACTGAGATCTTGACGCTCGATCAAGTAGTGCACAAGAGGGCTGCCTCCATCATCTTTCGGTGGCTTCCATGTAATGACGCATGAGCTCTGGAAAATGTCACTTACTTCCATGCTTGCGGGTGGTTGTGGTACATCCTGGAAATTGATGAAGACATCTCGCGTGTCTTCTCCTTGAGCATTGCTAATCTTAATTGTGTAGTTTCCACTCAGCTCACGAGCTGGCTTTTTATATTTGAAATCGACGCGATCATCAAGAACGACCACCTCGACTTCTTTCAACTGTAGGATTTTTCCATTGTGAATGAGTTTACCTTCCACCGGGGACTGCCTTGTTCCCGTAACTGCACAAAATAATGAAAGCAAAATATATATTACTCAAATGTAGTTTACATATTTGCTAACATTTGTACTTGTGCATTTTCATGCTTGCTGTTTCAGTTGTAAAAATACCTGAGTATGGAACATTAAAAACAAGTGGTTTGCTGGCAGGTCCCTCAACGTTGCCATCAAAATTCATAATGGGAGCGCTTTCACCCTTCACTACGGTTAGCTTACATTTGGACTGCAACTTTCCAGATTCGCAAACAACCTCACCGGTGTCCGTCAGTTCGGCCCTATTGAAAATAAGCTGGTGACGACCACCACCAAGATTTTTAATTTCAACACGTTCATTGGGCACGATTGGCTCCCCATTCAACGTCCATTCACAGGAAGCTGTTTGATCTAGTAACTCGACTTCCAAAACAATCCTTTCCCTTTCTGTACCATTGGTATCCTTCAATTTCTTGTTGAAATTGTTACGGTACTGGACTACTAGCTCGGCTTCAGTCACATCAGCGTTTGACTTACATGTGATTTTGCCTCCATCGGTAATCTTGATTTCTTTGAAGATAAGTTTCCTCTTCTTTCCGTCTTTCACTAGTTGTACTCGTTTATCTGCCTTGATAGGCTCTCCATCCTTGAACCATTCTACCTCTCCGTCGTCTTCATCCAACTCGCATTCCATGCATACGTAATCCTTCTCCGTGGCTTGGATGCTCAAAAGTTGCTTGGTGAAACGGAACGGCCACTCCACGACATTCAATTGTGTCTCCGTCTTCTCCTCCTGCTTGTCAATTTTGCACATGTATTTACCCGCATCGCCTAGTTTAGGTTTCTTGATTGTGAGGCGACACACACCAGTCATGTCCTTTGAGATATCGTACTCATCGCCATCCTTGAGCAGAGTATCTCCCTTGTACCATGATACCATCGCGCGAGCGCTGGATACTGTACATTCCATTTCGATCTCACGATTGACATATCCATCGTGTCGCTTGTTCAAAGGTCGAATGAAAGTGAACGTTGGGTCCGCTTCTTCCACTGTGAGGAAAGCTTCTGACTTTATGCCGTTAATCTCAATAGTATAACGACCCATATCCTCCATTTTTGGGTTATTGATCTGCAGCGTGTACGTCTCATTTTCCACTTTGATCTTATACTTGTTCCCAATGAACAATTCCTAAATATTCGGCAGTACATTTTTTTTTACTTTTAACTGAATTCTAGTTGGAATTTTACAATAAATATTTTGGTACTGGTATAACAAACGCTTACGTCTTTGCGGCAATACCAGCGAGCCCTGCAGTTGCCCCTTGAGAAAATTGCTTCAAACACAACCTTTTTGTCCTTTCCTTCCTTACAGTATTGGTCCACTAATGGTTTTTGGAATGAATCTGTCTTCTACAATTTCCAATTCCAATTTTAAATACAAAAAAAAACCTATTAAGAACCGCTCAGAGAAAAAGAGAAAGCAAATGTTGAAAAACGATATAGCAAAAACGCCTGAGTTTTCCTATCAGGCAATTGGGTTCATTTTATTTTTGTACACGTTATTAAAGTTTTTGTGTATTGGGTTTTTTCAGCAAATCGAAAAACTGGAGAGAATTCAAGCCTACCGCTTTGTATCGCCGTCAACGGTTAAATAAAGATTAGAAACAGGAATTTTCCTCAAGGAAAAAAATAATTAAAAAATTCAATGCGATAGCCTTGAATAACTATTCCATTTCAATTATAATTATTGTACAAGAACACATTTTAATGTAATCAAAGCTGGATCAAACACGTGAAAATAAGAAATGATGTTGTTTCTGCAAAAATGCATTCAATTAACCATATTGTATTATATACAGTATCTTATGTACACTTTTTATGAAAAAATATTTGCGTACCAGTGTTGCGTGCATCTGTTTTTTATGCTTGTAAACGTGTAAAAATTTCGATGAAAGTTTGTGTCGTTGGCGAATGAATGGTTTGATGACATAATGAGTGAAAGTGAACTGAAGAGAAAGAAAGAAAGTAAGAAAGAAAGATACAGAGGAAAAGAAGAAGAGATGGAAGGTCTTAAAAAAATAATAATAAATAAATAAAGCAGATCAACATATATGCAAGCATAAATAAATAGAAAGACGAAAAAACTTCACAGACACATTCCCAAAAATCAGTCATAAAAAATCACGAGTCTGCGAATAAAATTCTCGCTGATACAAAAAATTGTCGGAAAATGGAACATGGAACCTGCGATGATGGGGTGTCGTTGCCGCAAGAGAATCAAAATATCTTCAACCTTGAAGCGTCTCCACTAACTAATATTTGGAAACAATTACTCCAGCAAAAATACGAGAGGAAATCATATCATCAACCTCATCAATTTGCATAGGTTAAAGTTTTGAGCAGAGTTACTGAAGCATTAAAGTAAGATTACGTCAACTTTCAAGCCAGCAATTAATTTCAATCAGTGGGTGCAACAAAGACAAGGTATTGGTACAAAGTAGGTGTTAAAGTGTTAACTAATGTAATTAAAGTCAAAAGCTAAGGATTCATCATGCATTGTATGTTTTGTAGTGCGCATAACATGACTGTGAAGTCAGTCAATCAAATATCACAGAAAAGCACGAGTTGCACCTTCTGGATTGAACTCTAAATTTTTATTAAAAACGGTAGCTGTTCCTGTAAACAATTTCAACGAAAAACTACTGTTGCTGTTTTTTTTAATTAATGTGCGAACTCGTACACAACTAAACCTCCCAGTCCTCTCCGGGATGTCATGCTGTGAACTTCACAAAGAATTTTTCATGCCCGCCATCAAGACAAGATACATGGTTGGATTAATGTTTTCAATTGTACTTTCAAAACTATCGTGTTCGGATCGGAGGAGGGTGGAGTAGGCGGGCGTCTTTATCATCGCTTCGCATCAACGTGCTCAATTGCGATAATTGATTAAATGACCAAGTCATGATTTAGAAAGAAATCTCTCGTAAAATAAAGTACATATAGCCACTTCATTTTCCAAGAGAATTTTACTGTGTAAAGGGAAATAATGCCACGGGGAAAGAAAACAAGAATAATATTTAATTTGTTTGCTTTTTTGCAACTCCAACCTCCTTCCTGCTTAAAGGTTGAAGAACAGGCCAGTCTGGAATGACGTCTGCCAGAAACGAGGATCTCCGAGATGGTGACCTTTCTCCAGGCTGAACATATATGACATCACAAGTAACACACACAAAAAAAACAACTGCACATTTACATTGAATTCCTGGTTCAGTCAACAAGTGGGCAATCTCTGTCTACATTACTCAATAACAATGATAAACACAATTACATTTTCTAAAATGCCCTACTCGCTCAGTCTATGTCTATATCTACTCTATAGCTACGACATAACTGCTTCCCATCTGCAGGCCAGCGAATTAAACTTTGTTAAGTAAGTTCGGGGTTATTAATTGAGCAAAGAATACATGAGTTTTCTTTGTTAATTGAGCAAAAAAAATTCTAAAACTCACTACAAGTTATTCATTAATTAAGTGAAGAAGGACGAATACTAGCTTTATATACTTCAGTAGGGGAGAATTGAGACGGGATGATAGTCGTTAACCAAGGGTCAGATTTCCGAATGTCCACTGGCGATAAGACCGGCCAGTCTGGGATTATTTCTGGGAGAGAGGGACGACGTTTGATCTTTGATATAGCCTATTGGAAAACGTTATCACGAGAGAGACAAAATATTTACAGTTT